>CABHPP010108349.1:0-15360 GCA_902168425.1 Peromyscus attwateri
GGGAAAGCCTTCCAGCACCTACTCTGGCTTGGTCTTAAGGACAGCTTAAGAAAACTAGGCGCTTATCCCTTCTTTCAAGTCATTTACCCTTCTGTGGAGTTATTTTCAGTGGAATTCCTGCAATTAATAGGGGTGTGTGTGTGTGTGTGTGTGTGTGTGTGTGTGTGTGTGTGTGTTTAGGCTTTGGCAACTTAACTCACTTTTTTTACAAATTAACACAATATGCTTCTAATGTATAGCAGACCCATTTTATTACTGTTTATAAGTAGGCCAATGGGAATTTATTTTTCCTATAATGGTGAGCAATTAAAGAAAATATTAATATCTCAATAAAGTGGGTGAATACATATTGTTAAAATCTAGCTTAGAATTAGTGTGAGCTTTGAAAGTGTTTCTTGAATGGCATGGGCCTTTTTAAAAGAAACTATACAAAGAAACAAGGCTGGGGAATAGAAGAGTTAGAAGAGCTTCAGGTGTAAACTGCAGGCCTGCTATCTTTTATTGAATATGTTAGTTTAAGAAAATAATAGTGAAGTTCAAATAATTGCTATTAATTTCCGGAAACATTCAGTAGTAGAAGGTATTCATCTAAACACAAAGTCTGGGTAAGTAATAGAAAGTGGGTTAAATCAGTTTTTATAATGGGATGGTATAGCAGTGCCATTTGGCAATATGTGTTATTTACCAGACTGACCACTGTCATTCTCAGTATTACTTGAATGGATTAATGAACACTGTCACTACTGGTATCCCGGTTGAAATGTAACTCACTTCATATTCTCCTTTTCTTCCCTCTCTCTCTTGCCATCCCCAAGATAGCCACCTTAGTCTTGAGCCAACAAGCCCAGTCCCACTTAACTTGAAGTCAGGTATCTGTTTTCAGTGAGTAACAGAATATAGACTGAAATCAAATTACCAAAGAGATTAAAAGTGATTGAGCAGAAGGAAGCTTTTCGGTCTCTTGCCCCCGGTAATGATGTTTCCTCATCTGCTCTACAGACAGGAAACTATTACTGAGCAGTAGATACCAATGGCCATCAGCAGCAGTATACGTGGCCAAGACCCTGGACTGTGAATGTGGCAGACCTGGACCATGTTACAGTTTGGACAGTTCATAGAACTATGTAAACATAGATTAGTTGCTAAGTTTTAACCAGTTTCTACCTTCAAAAAGTGGGAGTGCTTGGCCTTGACATTTGCCTAAAGAACTCGATGTCCTGCTCCACAGATACTTGGCTCAGCCATGTTCATTGCTGCTGTATTCACAATAGCTAGGTGTGATGGCTATTCTTGGTTGGAAACTTGACTACATCTGAAATTAACTAAAACTTGCAAATAGAGGGCACACATGTGAGGGATTTCTACTTAATTTGAAGTGGGAAGATCTACTTCTAATCCAAATCTTAGAGATGGGAAGATACATTTAATCTGGGTCATGCCTTCTGCAGGAAGCCGATAAAAGGTCATGAAAGAAGGAGGCCTTTGTGCTTTGCCTGCTTGCCCTTGCCTTGCTAGCAAGTCTATTCCTTCACTGGAACTACAGCCTATGTCTTCAGGATCCCAGGGTCTACTGAAGACAAGCTGAGGTATCCAGCCTTGTGGAATGAGCAACTTCTAGATTCTTGAAGGTTCCGTTCATAGCCAGCCATTGTCGGATTAGCTGGACCACAGTCTGTAAGTTACTCTAAAAAATCCCCTAGATAGATAGATAGATAGATAGATAGGTAGATAGATGATAGATTGATAGATAGATAGATGATAGATAGATAGATGATAGATGATAGATGATAGATAGATAGATAGATATAGATAGATATAGATAGATAGAAGAGAGAGAGAGAGAGAGAGAGAGAGAGAGAGAGAGAGAGATACTCATTCTATAAGTTCTGTTACTCTAGAGCAGCAGTTCTCAACCTGTGGGCTGCAACCCCTTGGGCATCGAATGACCCTTTCACAGGGGTCACATATCAGATATCTTGCATATCAGATATTTACATTATGATTCATGAAGTAGCAAAATTACAGTTATGAAGTAGCAACAAAATAATTTTATGGTTGAGGGTTACCATAACATGATGAACTATACTAAAGAGTCAATACATTAGGGGGATTGAAAACCACTGCTCTAAAGAAACTTGACTAATACACTAGGAAATGGAAACAGCCTAAATGTCCTTTAACTGGTGAATGAGTAATGAAAATGTGGTACATATACACCATGGAGTACTATTAAGCTGTAAAGAAAACTGAAATTATGAGATTTGGGTGGAACTAGAAAATACTACATTGTAGTGATATTGTGTTCCCCAATATATTGTGCACCCTAATAAACTTATCTGGGGTCAGAGAACAGAACATCCACTAGATAGACATAGAAGTCAGAAAATGATGGCACACACACCTTTAATCTGAGCATTCTGGAGACAGAGATCCATCGGATCTCTGTGAGTTCAAAGCCATACTGGAAACAGCCAGGCATGTATATAAGGTGTGAGGACCAGGAACTAGAATCTGTTAAGCTTTTAGGCTTTGGAGCAGCAGTTCAGCTGAGATCCATTCGGATGAGGACACAGAGGTTTCCAGTTTGAGGAAACAAGATCAGCTGAGGAATTGGCAAGGTGAGGTGGCTGTGGCTTGTTCTGCTTCTCTGATCTTCCAGCATTCACTCCAATAACTGGCTTTGGTTTGTTTTTATTAATAAGACCTTTTAAGATTCATGTTACACTACATTGAGTGAGGTAACCCATATCCAGAAAGGCAAATCTTAAATGTTCTGGCTCATCTGAGGCTCCTAGCTCCAAATCTTCAGATGTGAGTGAATAACTCATATGGAATAACTACAGAAACCAGGGAAGTAAAAAGGAAATAAATACAGAAGAAGGAGAGGAGGGTAAAATAATAGTAAGACATCTGAAAAAGTCATAAGGAATCATACTATTAACAATCTACCTAAAAATACATATAATACACATAAGTTGCTATAAAAATGTACATATAGAATTTAAATGACAATGATTCCTGTAAGAGTCAAAGACCATCTAACAAAAACTCAACACTAGGCACAAGAAATCTTCTTTTGATTAGTTGGTCAAGCTGTCCAAGAGACTATTGATCTTGCTCTTGGCTGCTCCCAGAGGTGGAAGGCAAGTACCTATTGATGAGGACACCATGTGCTTTAGACATAAGACCTGGAGAACCCTGAGCTGAAACTTCCCTGAAAGCCTCCTCTCTGGGAACTACATTTCATGTCACCAGAAGGCACCATGAAGCTTCCAAAGGAGGGAAGCCACCAATAGTACTATACAGCTGTGATAACTGTGAAACACGATGATCAGCATGCCAAGGTAACCCTGGGGATGCAATAGTAGCATGCACACCTTGGCAGAACATACCACAAGAGCCCTGATAGCTACATGAGTGAAAATACCCTCAATTTTCTTCAAGTACAGTAAAATGTCTCTATTATAGAAAGGAAAAGAAAAGATGTAGGTAGAGATGAAGAGGGATATGGTCAGTTAGGCCTTGGTGCTTCCTTAGTTTGAAACATTGGCCATGCCAAAATATCAGGCTTTGGGATATTGATTTCTGAGCCTCAGTATCCATTTTACAAAGATGGCAAAGACATAGAGCCAGTCAGAAAATGGAAACCCATTATAGTATTAAAGAACACCAGAGCTGCACAATAAAGTCATTAGAAAATAAAGAAATTTTATTCAGGAACTCTTACAAAGGAAGAAAAGAGATCTTATTACAGAGCTGAGCTCCATTCCAAACACAAGGAGACAGTGGGATTTGTAGTCAAAGAGAGAGGTTGGTGCACATAAATTACTAAGAGGAACATCAGAGGCAGAAGGCATTATGACTAAATCAGAGAATAGGGGTGAAAAGGCATAATATATATTCCTCACATAAGATAAAGGTCCTTGGGGCTGGAGAGATGGCTCAGTGGTTAAGAGTACTGGCTGCTCTTCCAGAGGACCCAAGTTCAATTCCCAGCACTCACATGGCAGCTCACAACTGTCTGTAACTCCAGTTCCAGGAGATCTGACTCCTTCACACCAATGCACATAAAATAAATAAGTAAAATAAATTTTAAAAAAGATAAAGGTCCTGGATGACACTCCTTTGAAAAAATATCAGGGCAATTAGCAATAAGCATAACACATTTACTTAATCAGGGTTTTATGTGGCACGGGAAGCTTCAGAGATAGAGACTAAAAGACCCAAAGAAAAACTATGTCTGTGCTTCAGTGCCATTAAGAGTGGACAGAATTGTATATTCAGAAATGTGACTGGGCCAAAAGGACTGAGGTAAGGGTAACAGACTGACCTGGAGAAAGCCAGAAGAAAGGTTGGGTTTTTTCCCCCTTCTCAGGTCTTTCTGTGTGGCATTCCTCTATAACTTTTCCCTCTGGAATGGGGGTCTTCCCAGAATCAAGGAGAAGGAAGAAAGTAAGCTTTCCATGTTTTACGGCTTTCTTTGAGGAAGGGAGAGTCTAGTTTCTATGACTCACCATGAGAACAGAGTCTGGTTTCTATGGTTTATTTGAGGGTAGAGATAGGACAGGAGACAGAACAGGAGACAGGAAAGCAGAAATAACTTGATCTGGGGCCCTTCCAAACACCTTCAGTTCAAAGTTCTCAGCATATTAAGGTGCCATAAATCTAGAGTATTGTGTCCTGAGCCACAACAGGAGAATGCTTGTGGCAGACAGGCCAGAGTGGTCACACAGCACCTAAGGGATGGTGGGGAATGAGTAATTTGATCAGTTTTTTTTCTAAACTGACCAAGGTCTTCTCTAAAACTGGATGACACAGATTGACAACAAACAAAGGCAAGCACTAACCATCCAGACTTCAGACATGGTTGGCCATAGTTAGGTTGTAGAAATCCGTCAACACTTACAATGGCTCTTATCTCATGGGCTTGCTAATAGATCTAAGTATTATATAGCATACTTAACACAAGGTGAGTTTATCACAAATCCTTAATAAATGAAAAATACCTTTATTTCTCATTCACAGACTTTCCTATGAATGTAGCTATGTGATTTCTTACGTGATTACCTATTAAACATCATTCTGTTCTGAGCCCGTAAAATTCAGAAGGGCAGAGAGAGGCATCACATCCATCACTGTTCCTTCAGCACTTGCTAGTGCTGGGCACATTGTGTGAGGCAGGGATAACAATTCATTGTTGGATAAATGAATGATTTAATGATGCCAGTGCATTTGTTTTCTAAGACATAAACATGAAAATGCTAGGTCTGAGTGACACCAAATTCATGGTAGGGAAGAACAGACTGACAATAAATTTGATTTATAGTGTTTTTTATTATTTCTGTTCACAAAATTCCCAGATGTGCTTAGAAAAAGTATCGTCAATTTGTGAATGAGAATCTGTGTGGGTAATTTGTGTGTACATCATATATGGAACTAATTAAGTAACTGTCATCAAGTTTGCCAAACTTTTGAGTTGGTTATAATTTAGTCACTCTTTAACAAACTTTACAACACATAGTTGTAAGTGAGATATATTTTGTTATTTATCTCAAGGCATGTTTAAAGTCTCACTTACAAACAACCAGCTTCTGATGAAGGTTAATCATGTTTTAAGAACCTAATTCTTGCCCATAGTCTCAGCTATTCACAACGCTAAAGCAGACGGTTTACTTGAGCCCAGGAATTCAAGACTAGCCTTTGAAACATAGTGACACTCCATCTTAAAACAAAACAAACAAACAACAACAACAACAACAACAACAAAATCCTAATTTTTTACATTAAAGAAGGTCAGAAACCATTGGCAATTCAAGCAGTGTCAGTCTGTTTGGATAGTTACCACAAAACACTGTAAACCATGTTGTCCGTAAGCAACAAACATTTACTTCTCACAGTTCTAAAAGCTAGGTGCCCAAGATTAAGATGCCAATAAGTGATAGTTTCTTAGAGACCACTTCCTGGTTCATGGAGAGCCATCTTCAAAGGCAAGACTGAGGAACTCCCTGGGGTCTCCTTTATCAGACCACTAATTCCACTCAAGAAGACCCCTTCCCTTGCCGGTATCATAAGGATTTCAACATATGAATTTGGAGGGTACACAGATTATTAGCAAATGGTAAGTGAGTTTTACTCAGGAAGGAAGCACAGTGTAGGCTCATTTCCAAACACATGGTATTTACGAGGTCATTGGGGATACACAGCTGCAGAGCATCTGTGGGCAGTGGATGCAAAATAACAAAGAGTTTCCCTCACTGGCAGCTGGGATTCTAGCTAAGTCAACTGGGCCTGCTCCCTGTTGCAGGCAGGCAAGGGGGACAGGCATCACCCAGAGGACAGAGCTGGGACAGAGGAGGCCGAGGAAACTGATCAGATAGCGAAAGTGACTAGATACAAACTATGGAGGTTCTACACAAGCTGACTTAAAGGAACGCTAAGACTGAGCCACACAGGGCTTGATGATGGAGCCAAGCTGGGAAAGAGACCTGGAGAGCCCCACATAAAGTTTAGTTAAGGACAGGGTTTTGTTGGTAACTAAATCTTTTCTCATTTTATTTTTTTCTTACAATATTAATTCAGAGTTACAAACTCCTAGGGTGATGTAGGCAAAGAAGTATGACTTTTATTCAACCCTCATATAATCTTAGTTACTACAGAATGGGCAAAAGAGCCATCCACAAGAGAAAAATGAACTTACTGATGTGTATATTTCACACATAATGGGAGATGCCGAAGGCAGGAGGTAACTTTGAATTCCATTATGTTATCAATTGCAGTAGATGTGGCCCAGAGAAGAGCTGCAGCACTTTGAGTTCTTCTCAGAGAACTCTACTCAGGTGGAGCTCACAGAAGGGAATTTCAAAGATGAGTCAGTATGAACACACACACACACACACACACACACACACACGTGTGTGTGTACACACTTGCCATAATATAAATGTGGAAATTATAAGACAACTTGCAGGAGCTAGTTTAAAGTGTCTTCATAGCCTTAAAGTAGCCAAATACACAATCTGAATGCTTCTAAAGTTACATCTCAGACGGTTCCTGCGGGGGCGGTTACCGACATGATTTTAAGGTTAACCAGAGGTCACAAGGTTTGCACATGGAAGCTAAGACATGTTATTGTGAATGAAGTTTGTAATCCTATTTGTAGAGTCCCAGAAAATTCTAGGCTTAAACCTGGGAAAGACAGGACCATGGCTGTTCTTGTTATTTATGGTTACACTGCAAGCATGCTTCATTTCATCTTAATATTTTTATGTGAAATGTCTCTGTACTGTAAACAGAGGCTTTTCTCTGTCCTGCCCCATTCCATAGTCGCTTCCCAAATTATCACTCTGAGGATTATATTAATTATAAATGCTTGGTCAATGACTCAGGCTTATTATTAGCTAGCTCTTATATTTAAATTAACCCATAATTCTTATCTGTGCTTTGCCACGTAGTTTGTGGCTCGTTAGCTCATTTTCTATACATCTTGCTTCCTCAGCAGCTGACTGGCAGCTGCTGACTCCACCTTCTTCATCTCCATCCTCAGTTTGATTGTACTGCCTAACCTTATTCTGCCTCGCCATTGGCCAAACAGCTTTATTATCAACCAATGAAAGCAATGCATATTCACAGCATACAGAAGGACATCCCACAGCACTATACAAAGGGAATATTGCCTCCATGCCAGCAATCTTCATAGCAATTTTGTTAATTGTGGTGGAATTCTTGACTCTTTGCCAGCAAGCGACTTACATCAGATTTTGGAGTGAGGGGACCCTTTCCTTCCCCAATGTCCCTTTAATTTCCCCTGTCTGTCTATCTTGCCTCAATATGAGATCTTCAACAAAGAAACATGAAGTATTAGAAAAACGATGAGACAAAGGAAAAATACTGTAAGTTTGTGTGGGCGGCAAGAGGGGGAAGGCAAAGTTTGGGTAGGCAAACAAGGCTAGTTAGTCATCATTAAAGCAGATAACTCTGGAACCACCTCTAGGCTCATGGAGTTCTAAACAGTCCTCAGGGATCACCTTTATTCTCTCTGGCAGAAAGCAGAAGGGCATCTTTTGTCTTTGTAAACTTGTGCACTGCTTTTAGGCAAGTAGAAAGAAAGTGCATAGTTTTCCAAAATTTGAGTCTTCTAGTTGCTTCCAGAGCAACCATCCTTTCCATTTACATGTAGCACAGCCTGATACCCCACAGTACAGACACTTACTTTGGGGTAGTTCTTTTGTAATTTTCTATTCAGAGTCTCCTGAATGAAGATACCAGATAATGAAAAAGAAACATCTGATTGAAACGTAGGCACAGCTGATTGAGAGAAACATCACAGTAAGAGGAAGGCTTTGAAATCATGTGGTTGTACATCGTCAGCCACAGAGGGGCATTAGCTGAGGTCAGCTCCATACTACTGCCTGTAGCAGCCCTAGGAGTTCTTTACAGAGACCTCTACTCAGGTGAAGCCAAGATTCTTTACCATAGAAAAGAATTTCGGGATAGCCAGTTTGAAGCAGAGTTGGAGTTTAATAAGATGAGAAAATGTAGATTTAAGCTTGGACTTAATAGAAAGAGAAGCACTGGAGAAAGGATGGTGTCCACCCAAGTGAGATTGTGGGTTTCTCAAGAATGTCACCCTTACATGTCTCAGCAATAGTGTGTGTGTGTGTGTGTGTGTGTGTGTGTGTGTGTGTGTGTGTAGGTCTGTGCATGTGTGTGCACAGGTGTATGGGGGTCAGAGGTTAATGCTGGATGTCTTCCTTGATTTCTCTCGACCTTATTTTTGAGACACAGTCTTCCGCTGAACTTTAGAGCTTATCAGTTCAGGTTAACTGGCCAATGAACTCTAGGGACCTGCTTGTCTCTGACTCCCAATTCCCACCCCCAGAACTGGAGTTACAGATTTGTGCTACTGTGCCTAGTTTTACGTGTGTACTGGGGGTCCAAAATGAGGCCCTCATACTTGCACAGAAATTTTAAGATTCTTATTTGAAATACTTACATAAGAGGAATACTGCTTGGCAGTGGTGGCGCGCGCCTTTAATCCCAGCACTCAGGAGGCAGAGGCAGGTGGATCTCTGAGTCTGAGGCCAGCCTGATCTAAAGAGCAAATTCCTAAACAACCAGGGCTACACAGAGAAACCCTATCTTAAAACAAACAAACAAACAAACAAACAAACAAACAAACAAAAAAGAGGAATGCTGTCTGTATGGAGGGAATCTTCATAACAAATATTGTTAATTATGCTGGCATTCTTAGCTCTAAAGCTGGCAAAAGTCCTCAACCATAGTCCAGGGCAAGGGCCTCATTTCCCTTCCTGTGTCCCTTAGTTATCCAAGGCTTTCTAGATCCTGCTTCAACATCACTTAGTGTGCAGCCCAAAGCAAATATATGGAATATAAATAGTGAGGTCCAGAGCTCCACCATGGGTTATTAAAGCACCGAGGCTCAGAGTATATCATATAGACCTGATTTTACTTTCTTCCATTAGCAACAAACATGTGTCAGAAGTATATTATTTATGTTAAATAAAAGCGTTAGCTCATGGGCTTTTAAGGTGCTGGTCACTCTAGATGACCATATTACATGGCCTGAAGAAGAAATCAGGCCATGCCTCTATGCAGCTCTCTCTCTCTAGAACAGAGAGTTAAGAAGCCATGCTGTACTGCAGCCTAATAACCACTAGTTTATGCTGCCTGGCTCGTCCATGCTTTGCGCTATGTTAAACTAAATCCCATGATAGGGAACTTCTCAGTACTCCTGAAAGATATAAAGTCAGATATTTTCCTTTGTTTGGGGGATTACTCTGAAGGTTCTCCTTTGGGTTTGCCCATGCCATCCTGTCCATAGAGGCTCTCTCTTTTTTACTTTAAAATATCTCTCTTAATGATGCTCCTCTCCATGTCTTAAATGGAAGCCTATTTTTCCACCTAAGGCCTCAACACACTGTCTTTGATATGATGGACTGTCCCTTTTTTTTTTTTTTTAAGATTTATTTATTTATTATGTATACAGCATGTATGACTGCAGGCCAGAAGAGGGCACCAGATCTCATTACAGATGGCTGTGAGCCACCATGTGGTTGCTGGGAATTGAACTCAGGACCTCTGGAAGAGCAGCCAGTGCTCTTAACCTCTGAGCCATCTCTCCAGCCCCGGACTGTCCCTTTTTAATGTTCTCTCACCTCAAAGCCCAGTCATAGCTCCCATGGCCATGAGGTCCTCTTTCCTAACAAAGCTCGTATATGAAGAGTAATTTCATGTCAACTCTTTTAATGAATCCACAGCTGCCATTTCATTTTCTAACAGAGGCATTGTTCATTTGAGTCTTTCTGTCTTTAGTAATTAAAATGCCTTTGAAATGGCATTCCTATCCTGAGTCACATCTTTATCTCAGCTGGCCAAAAGTTTGAGCCCAGAAAGAACTCTCAGAAAGAAATGCAGCACAGTTCCCACTGAGGGACTTTCCCTGCCAGGGCTCATTTAATGTCCTCTTGGCTGTGTTGGCTGAGGCTAGAACAATAGGTGCTAAGCACCTTTGCATTAAGTTCTAGATAGTCCCTGCCAGACTTGCAAAAAAGGGTGCTTCAGAACCTGTTCTGCCTGAGCGAGTTCAACCTTCTAGCCTCAGGGTACAAAAAGATACATGTCATCTTTTAGTGATGGAGAAAAAGGGTTTTCCTCCTCATATAAGCCCAGTGATGAGGTGATTTAAGAAAACCAGACAGAGACCCTGGACTGTGCCCTTGCTGCCTGAGTAAATCAAAGCCTCCCGTTGGACAGCCTTAGTCAGCAGCAACAGTTCCTCTCCCATAGTACAATAGTTCCTCTCTGCATGTTGGAAATAATCTTTCAGAACAAAGACTACAGATTAGTCTGGATTTGGGCTTGATTTGTTAGGACAAGCAGGGGAGCAGATTGATGCATGCCTGGAAAGACAGTGTGGTGGTTTGAGTTCATAGGGAGTGGCACTATTAGGAGGCATGGCTTTGTTGGAGTAGGTGTGGCATTCTTGAAGGAAGCATGTCACTGTGAGGTGGGCTTTGAGGTTTCATATGTGCTCAAGCCACGCCCAGTGTCTCAGACCACTTCCTGTTGCCTGCAGGTCAAATGTAAGAACTTTCAGCTCCTTCTCCAGCACCATATCTGCCTGCATACTGCCATGCTTCCCACCATGATGATAATGGACTAAACTTCTGAAAATGTAAGTGAGCCACTCTAATTAAATGTTTTCCTTTATAAGAGTTGCTGTGGCCATGGTGTCTCTTCACAGCAATAGAAACCCTAACTAAGACAGACAGGGACCAGAGGGCAACTGTGGGTCTTTTGGTAGAAACACACTCTGAATTGGAACTGTAGGTTAGAGAACCCAGTATTCACAGGGGTGAGTGCCTCCAAGGCCACACAGATGCTTTCCATTGGGAGAGAGAGAGAGAGAGAGAGAGAGAGAGAGAGAGAGAGAGAGAGAGAGAGAGAGAGAGAGAACACCCACACTGGGAACCGGGTCCCAAGCATCAGAGGATGAGTAAGAACTTGGTGCCTATCAGCTGTCTTTTTCTTTCCTGTTGGTGCATGCAGGGCACTGGCTTACAGCTGTGGCATAGGAGACAGAGAGAATGGTCAAGCAGCTTAGCTAAGCCCTGGACCTGAAGCTCCTAAAAAAGGAAAAAAAAAATCAGATTATGTGGGGTGATCATCCTGAGGGGTCATGTGTATGTTGTGGGTACCTGCAGAAGTCAGAAGAGGGTGTGAGATCCTCTGGCACTGGAGTTACAAGGGGTTGCGAGCTGCCCACTGTGGGTGCTGGGAATTGAACTTTGGTCTTCTGCAAGAACAGTAAGCATGTTTAGCTGAACCACGTTAGGGCTGATCTAAGTTGTTTTGTTGTTCTGGGACGGTGTCTAATGTGGAAGTGGTAGGTATCACACGTAAGACTGTGTGTTGCCACTTTCCATTCTAGAGCAGGGCTGGAGATAGGACCTGGGGCCTCTGGAGTGCTAGTTTCGTGCTCTCCCTGCTAAGCTACATTTGCAGCACACTGAATTCGACATTACAATGGACTGGAATTGTTTAAATCTGAAAGTAATGAGAGAATTTTTTTATTACTTCATCATGCATGAAAAACCAAAGGATCTCCTTAGAGATAGCTTTTAGGAGTGAGAGCATTTGTGTCCCTGTAATTATTTCAATCAGACAGTCTTAGAAAGTAATATTTCTTTCTTAATAGGAGATTGCATATAGTAATTCCATATTAGCACACATCAACTATGGCTGTGGATATCGCTCTATATAAATAAAACACTGATTGGCGAGTGGCCAGGCAGGAAGTATAGGTGGGACAAGGAGAGAGGAGAATGCTGGGAAGTGGAAGGCTGTGTTGGAGAGACCTGCCAGCTACCACCATGACAAGCAAGATGTAAGGTACCTGTAAGCCACGAGCCATGTCGCAACTTATAGATTAATAGAAATGGGTTAATTTAAGATAGAAGAAGTAGATAACAAGAAGCCTGCCACGGCCATATAGTTTATAAGCAATATAAGCGTCTGAGTGATTATTTTATACGTGGGTTGTGGGACTGCGGGGTTTGGTGGGACCTGGAGAGAAGCTCTCCAGCTACAAACTATTTTCTTTTGTGGATAAATAAATAAATATACTAATCATAAAGTTTGAAAAATCAAGTTTTTCTTTTTCAATTTACCATGTATATGTTGAATTCTATTTCTGTTGGGTCCTGGAAAGGCATCGTCATGTTTTCTTGGACATTGTGGAAGGTGGTTATGATGGTCAATGCCATGTGTCAGTTTGACTGGGATAAGTGGTACAAAAATTCTGGGTGTGTCTATGAAGGTGTTTCTCTATGTGGTGGACATTGAATTGGCAGACTGAATAAAGCAAGTTGCTCTCTCTAACATAGAGTGGCACTATCCATTTTAATTAAAGAACCAAAAAGATAAATAAGTGGACACTGATGTCTGACTCATGGAGTCAGTTCTGAACTCATTACTCAAGGAACCAGTGAAACGATGAATGCTTATTTTAAACGTCGTTATGGCTTGAATGTGAAATGTTTCCTGAAAGCTCATGCATTTGGACACTTAGACTCCAGCTGGTGGCACTAACTGGGGAGGTTGTGGAATCTTCTGAACACGGAGCTTAGCTGACAGGAGTAATAGGTGCGAGCACTGAGGGATAAAGGCCAGCCCTGTTTCCAGTCTGGTCCTCCGCTTCCTGTCAGAAGCGGTGATGTGAACCAGCTGTGCTCCAAGCTGTGCTGCTGTGCCTCCAGTCACCAGCCATTCCTGAAGAACCACGAACCAACGTAAGTCCTTCGTCCTTAAAGCTGTTTCCACTAGGTACTACGTCACAATGACAAGGAAAGCAGTTAACATAACCACCAAGTTTTCGGGCGATTTATAGTATAGGAGCTGTTAATTAATACACTTTATAAATGAAAATCAAGTCACAAAGAAGTTAAGTAACTTACCCAGTATTGTGCAGCTAAAAGTAACAAAATCAATTTTGTTTGTGTTTGTTGGTGTATGTTGGTTCTAGCTATGCCCCTACTACTCAAAGAAGGGATGTAGTGATATATCGTGTACCCTAATAAACTTGCCTGGGGATCGGAGGTCAGAGCCAGGTGCTAGTTCTTGCCTCTATGAAATCCTCAGTCTAAAGAGAGTGAGTTCCTGTTTCCTCACATCTTATATACCTTTCTCTGCCCAGACATCACTTCCTGGGATTAAAGGCATGTGTGCTTCCCAGTACTGGGATTAAGGATGTGTGCCACCACTGCCTGGCTCTGTTTCCAGTGTGGCTTTGAACTCACAGAGATCCAGATGGATCTCTGCCTCCCGAGTGACAGGACTCAGGGTGTGTGCCACCACTGTCTGGCCTCTATGTCTAATCTAGTGGCTGGCTCTGTCCTCCGATTCTCTGGCAAGCTTTATTAGGATACACAATATATCACCACAAAGGGGAGGCATGAAAATGAGTAAGAATTCTAAGCAACCAGCAAGTGCAAATGTTTGCCTATCTGTAACATTTTATTTTAGTATTATCTTTTAAAAAAAAAAACTTTAGTTTTTCTTTAATATGTTGTCTTAATCTGTTTCCTATGATTGTCACAGAATTTTAGACTAGGTGCTTTACAGAAGAATGAGGTTTATTAGCTCACACTTTGGGAGGCTGCCTTGGATGAGGGTCTCAGAGCAGATGACGCCACAATGATGGGAGAGATTACATGATGTGACAGGAGCCAGGATGAGTCAGAGTCTAGGCTTGTTCTTTCTATAAAAAGTTGCTTTCATGGGAAATAACAAGGATATTAAAATGCATATCTGTAGCACGAATTGTTAGAAGGTCTTATTAATAAACACAAACCCAGAGCCAGGTATTGGGGTGAATGATGAAAGATCACAGAGACAGAACAGGCCACATCTAACTTCACCTTGCCAACTTCTCAGCCAATTCTGTTTCCTCAAACTGGAAGCCTCTGTGTGCTCATCCAAATGGATCTCAGCTGAACTGCTGCTAGAAGCCTAAAAGCTTAACCAGCTCTAGTTCCTGGTTTTCATGCCTTCTATACCTTTCTGCTTCCTGCCATCATTTCCTGGGGTTAAAGGCGTGTGTCACCATGCCTGGCTGTTTCCAGTGTGGCTTTGAACTCACAGAGATCCAGACAGATCTCTGCCTTCAGAATGCTAGGATTAAAGGTGTATGTGCCACCATTTTCTGGCCTCTATGTTTATCTAGTGATTGTTCTGTTCTCTGACCACAGATAAGTTTATTAGGGTGCACACTATATTGAGGGGACACAATATCACCACACATACCTCAATTCTTTCTAAGGTGGCAACCCCAGTGACCTAACTTCCTATTAGGAGGCTCCACCTTTTAAAGGTTCCAGCCCTTCAACACCAACATACCAGGAATCAAACACTTCTAACATGTAAACCTCTGAAGGAAACACTCAAATAATATACAAACCATAGTAATCAGTGCTAGGTTCACAACAAAAATGAACAGCATTTATTTATTTACTTTTTGCTATGGAATCTTTGAATATTATTTGACCTTATTTAAAAAACAAAAACAGTTGTGGTTTGAATATGAAGTGTCCTCCAAAGGCTCACGTCAGAACACTTGACCTCCAGTTGGTACTGTTTGGGAAGATTGTAGTTCCATTCAGAGGTGTAGCCTGTCTGGGTGAAGAGTGTCACTGGGGAAAAGTTCCTGAAGCTTTACAGCCTAGCCTTGTTACCTGTTCCTGCTTCTGCCACTAGACCAGCTCCCCGACTGCTGGGACCCCCCATTGCCGGGACACCCCCCCCCGTCCCCCCCCCCCCCCCCCACCCCCCCCCCCCCCCCCC
>CABHPP010108349.1:16642-80073 GCA_902168425.1 Peromyscus attwateri
ACACACATTCCTTACAACGGCAAACTACTGTCAATTAATAATGGTCAGTGAGAAATTTTGTCAGAGATGTCTTGGGGTAGTTTTCTAACACAGTCCCTCTTAAAATATTGCTGTATCTGAATAAGCTCAGATTTAGCTTGAAAAGATAAAGCAACAGAGAGAAGCCTATGGGGCTATTAAGGAAATATCAGTATGAATTAGATCTGTCATTTAAGATTTTCAGGTTCAGTTGTGTTTAAAAATTATTCTGGGGGGATTGTAGAGCAAACAATTGTAGAACAATTACTTAGTTCTTCTTTGAGAGGACAGCCTCACTGGACTCCTGGCAGGCTGCTGAAGAAAATGGTAACTCTCACCTGAGTTGCTGATAAGTATGGAGTAGCAGCAAAATAAACATTCCTAACAAATGCCTGGGGACTTTAGTCTTTACTGGGGATTGGTGCAGAGCAATAGATTTAGTTTTACGCAGACCCTATTGTGTCCATTGCAAGACACGCCCCCTCCCCCCAGCAAGACCCCCACAGAGCCAATATCCCATGCAAACACACAGGGGTTTATGGATTACAAGCTCAAGCTGGGTCGGTTATCCGGCACTCTGAAGCAGCAGGTGGAGAACAGCCCAAGCCCTCAGAGTAAGGGGTTTTTAAAGGGAAAAACAGCAAGCAGGGAGGTACAAGCCTTGGTGTCTCAAGATTGGGTGAGGGTATATAACCTTTGAATTCACTAGTTGGGGTCTGGAGGAATTTTCAACAATGGTTATCAGAAAGCCACAAGGACATTTGGAGCCTGCAGGTGTTGTTTACCAAAGTTTCTCATTGCCAGCCCACCCTGGTGGGGTCACCTTGACCGGGCCCTGGCAGTTTGTGATTTTTCTTGGAACTGTGTGGTTTCTATTGGAACCAGGTTCAACTCCTGGTCAAGTCCTGTTTAAAATGGAGTTCTTTCTTAAAATGGAGTTTGTCTTGTTCTCTTGGCCCTAAAGCAGGCTTGTTCATGAGTGGAAGTCAAGGAACCAGACAGTATATTTGAATAGAAGATTAACACCTAGACCCATAGGCTGTTCAGAGTGTCTCTAAAAGCAACTGCCAGGTTTGCCTGGTAACATCAAGAAACAGAGGTGTCACATTTCAGCATTTCAGGCTGGGGAAGTTGCTTAGATGGCTGAGCCTGAGAGCCCTGGGTTCGATTTCCAGTCATATAAACTGGGAGTAGCGAGCAGTTCATGCTTATAATTCCAGTATTCTGGAGGTAGAGACAAGAGGATCACAAGTTCAAGGTCATCCTTAGCCGCACAGCAAATTTGAGGGTTAGTGTTAGGAAATCTCAAATTCATTCAGGTCCATAGCAAAAATGTTTACCTCAAAACAAACAAACAAACAAACAATAAATAAAGCTTTTGTTTTAGAAAAAAAAGAGAGAAAAAAATGAATCAGTGAAACAGATTTTTTTTTTTTTTCTGAGATAGGGGTTTTTTGTGTGTGTAGTTCCGGCTGTCCTGGAACTTACTCTGTAGATCAGACTGGCCTTGAACTCAGAGATCCACCTACCTCTGCCTCCTAAGTCCTAGGATTAAAGGTGTACTCAATCACCACCGAGCTTGAAACAAATATTTTTGTGAAATAAAATAAAATCCTGTTTTGCTTTCTAGAATTTAATTATGCTTCTTGATTATTATACAGTTAATTTGGCTTGTTGTTTTGATAAAGGAGGTAGAGATCCACTAAGTTAACAAATTAGAAACCTAAAAGTTAATAAATAAAAACACAAGTTTAAATTACATATGATTTTCAGAAATACTGAGTACGTATTTTAATGTAACTCACTGATTTCCTTGGAATTCCCATTATGTCAGTATTTTGCTCATATTTTCACTTTATTGTTTATCAGAGAATAGAAGAAATAAAGTCATTATCCTTCTTAATCTTATTTATACCTCTTAATCTCTTAAATCAGATGCTTTTTAATTGTCTAATTTGTAAAATATTCATTATATAAATCATGACTATTAAAAGGAGGAAGTATTTCCTAGGTATAAAGATTAGTTTTATTTATTTCTTTTTATTGATTGATTGATGATTGATACAGGATCTCTCTATGTAGCCCTGGCTGTCCAAGAATTCACATAGATCCATTGCCCCCTGTCTCCCAACTGCTTGGATTAAGGTGATTGCTACCATACCCAGTAATAATTAGTTTTAATTATCCACTTACCACAGTCTAGAATTATCTGAGATGAGAGTCTAGATCAGGTTGACTTGTGTCACATCTGTGGGAAATTGTCTTGATTAGGTTCATTTAAGTGAGAAGACCCACCCATTGTGGGTAGCACTGTTACCTAGGGAGGAGATCCTGAACTGAAGCTAAACAGAGCATGCATGCATTGGTTATATTTTATTCCCAATTATGGGAGTGACCTGACCAACTTATTTCCCTGATATGGTCGATTGATATTAAAATATACCCTTTCTCCTCTAATTTTCTTTTGTCAGGATATTCTATCATAACAACAGAAAAGAAATTAAGACATTAGGCAATCATGTGTTGTGAATATCGCTCTGTATGTTGTGAGAATGTGTTGCTCTGATTGGTTAATACATAAAATGTTGATTGGCCAGTAGCCAGGCAGAAGTATAGGCGGGATAAGCAGAGAGGAGAATTCTGGGAAGAGGAAGGCTGAGTGAGGAGTCGCCAGCCAGACACAGAGGAAGCAAGATGTGAAGGCAGAACTGAGTAAAGGTACCAAGCCACGTGGCTAAACGTAAGTAAGAATTATGGGTTAATTTAAGTGTAAGAGCTAGTTGATAGTTAGCCTGAGCTAATGGCTGAGCAGTTTTAATTAATATAAGCCTCTGTGTGTTTACTTGGGTCCAAGCGGCTGCAGGGCTGTGGGAGCCGGGCAGGACCAGGAAAACTGCAGCTACAATCATATAAAGAGAAAAAAGGAAAAATTCAAATTACTTTAATTTATATTGTATAAAATCAGCATTTTCTTGTTCATTTTTTTTTGAATTGGTTACAAATAAAATAGCAAACACTCCACAACTCATTTCAGTTATCAAACTAGTTAAAAGAGATGCACAGAAGCTGATGTTTATTTCTAACTAAATTAATTGATGTGGGCAGCCCAGATAGGTTGCAGAAATGCTTACATAGGTTTTTCGATTTTTTTTATGTTTTTCTTTAATTGGAGTGTTTTAAAAGTGGAAATTAAAATACCTTCTGAGTGATTATCAAAGCCATTCTTCACCAGAATCTTTTCAATCCTTTAATCCCGTATCAGTATTAAATCTTTCTTGTGGGGCCCATGAGACTGTTCAGTTGGTAGAGGCACTTGTCACCTGTGCCTGTATCCTTGAGTTCACCGCCTGAAACCCACTTGGAGGTGGAAGGAGAAGCTCCACAAAGTTGTCCTCTGACCTCTTCATCCCCAACATGGGCATGCACCTCCCCACACACATCAGCACATGCATGCACAATACTAATACATTTGGAAAATTAAAATATTCTTGTTATTGCAAATATGGCCATATATAATTAATTAATTAATTAATAAAAATCCAATCACCAAGCTAGAGAAAATAACAACAACAACAACAAAAAAACCCCACCTTATCTAAAGGCTCAAGACATTTGATAATTAATCTTTATTTTATGAATGCTAGCAAGATGTTCCAAGCCCCCAGTCACTGATTTCTGGGAAAACCTAAATCTAAAGCCCTACCCTGGACTGCCTTTGTGGTTTTATGACTAAGGTAATCCCCACTGTCAGAAAGACTCACAGATGTGGGTTCAGGCTTTTTCTTGAAATGCTTCCTCATTTCCTCTTTGACTCGATTTTTGTAAATGAGGTCCCATGAGACAAGAAGCATGCTCTAAGGTTGGCCCTCAGTTTATATGTGGTCCAAACTTCCTTTGCAGGGCCTAAATAATTTCTTCCAAACAGCCTGACTCTGGTGAAGTGTGTTTTTGTGTAGTGTGTGTGTGTGTGTGTGTGTGTGTGTGTGTGTGTGTGTGTGTGTGTTGGGGGGAGGGGGGTGTACCTGTTTTCCTGGACTTTCACATGGGAGAGGTTGAGTAGGAGCACATGGTTACAGCATCTTGGCAGAAGGGCATGTTGAGGGCAGCTCCATATTAGGCTATTAGCACTATAAGTTTTTTTAGGATGATGGGTGGGGCTGAGCTCTGTTGACCCTTGTTCCTGGTACTTAGCTTGCCCCTGAACAGAAACTGCAACAGTAGGGAGCCACAAGTCTATAGTAAGCAGGGTTGGGAGGCCAGTGGGAAAGGAGATACTGCCATAACTATCCCAGCCTATACATAGGCAGGACAGGGCAGGGCATGTGGCTTTGGTATAAGAGGAGTTGGTCCAGTGTATGGGAGATAGGGAGGAGTCAATAGTTGTTGAACTCATATCATCCTATGGTAATGGCTTTCTTTTGTTGCTTATTCCTGAAAGATTCCTCATTCCTTGTTGGTTTGCTAATTTAGCTCACTGCTCTGAGTTCCAGTTCTTTCTCAAGCTTTCTTTGATAGAAGACTTTGTGTTTAACTTCAGTTCTTGTCAATGGTAAGAATGTGGCTGGCTTGTTCTGTTTCGCTAATCTTTCGGCTTTCACCCCAGTATCTGGCTTGGGGTTTTTTCTATTAAGAAAACCGTTTAGCAATTCATGTTACAGATGCCCACATAACTAAAGATGAAAAAATGAGATAAATGTAGATAAAAGAAATGTATAGAACATTTTAAATTTAAATTTGATGCCATTTTTTCAATGCCATAACAGAATGGGATTAAGTAGGAAATGAGATGTTTGTATAATTCTTAAATAGATGTTCTATAAAAAGTCTCCAAGATATACCTGAAGTATATCTACCAATATGCTATATAAAGAAATGGCCATGTCAAGATCACCAGCACGGAAGAGTTCTTCACACAGACTAGTTTCAACTTAACTCTCTCTGGCCATGTCAATTGAGGTAGATACGTCCACATGACTAACTGGCTGAGCTTGAGCCTTCTTTGTGAGCGGCTTTAGATGCACACACGCTTGGCAATGGTCTCCTCTTCCTGCTGCACTACATGCTGTAGCCAGATTTCTCCAGTCCCTCCTGGCCCTTTGGTCCGGACAAATCTCTCCCACCTACAGTCCTGCAGCCACTTATAAAATAATCACTCAGAAGCTTATATTAATTACCAACTGTATGGCCTATGGCAGGCTTATTGCTAGCTAGCTCTTTCATCTTAAATTAACCCATTTCTATTAATTTATGTTTTGCCACATGGCCGTGGCATTACCAGTCTGCCGGCATCTTGCTGCTCCTTTGGTGGCAGCTGGCATCTCTTCTGCTCTCCTTTCTTCTCTCTATACATCTGCTTAGATTCCCCGCCTGCCTCTAAGCTGCCTTACCATAGGCCAATGCAGCTTTATTTATCAACCAATCAGAGCAACACATATTCACAGCATACAGAAAGACGTCCCACAGCATTTGTTTAGCTCTGTGAAGCTGTGTTACTGTGCCTGTGTAAAATACCTGATAGTCTAATAAAGAGCTGAATGGCCAATGGCAAGGCAGGAGAAAGAATAGGCAGGGCTGGCAGGCAGAGAGAATATATAGAAGGAGAAACCAAGGAGCAGGGGAAGAAGTAGCCAGAGAAGAAGGAGGACTTCAGGGGCCAGACACCCAGCTACACAGCAAGCCACGGAGTAAGAGTAAGATTTACAGAAGTAAGAGACCGGGAAAAGCCCAGAGGCAAAAGGTAGACGGGATAATTTAAGTTAAGGAAAACTGGAAAGAAATAAGCCAAGCTAAGGCCAGGTGTGATTTATCTGGGAGCTGGGTGACAGACACCCCCCTCCCCAAATAAAGAGTAACCAACAACAACATCACGTCATGCAGAAATATGGTAGTCCAGACAACTTTGCCTCCTTGTGTGCTCTATGTAGCCTTTCCCAGGAAGTGACCTCCAAGGCCATTGGCAATGTTATTCCTCTGAATGTCAAACAGGTAGTGGTACTTCCGAACCAGTGCCTGCTTGTGCCTTCTCCTTGTCAACTGCATCCTGGATTTGTTTGATGGTTGACTGCTTACTTCTTCGAGTTGAACAATTTTTTGCTCATTAAGTTTATCAATAAATTCTCCAATAGAGGCACCATATTTCTTAATCACATCAACAACCAACCCCACTACTGATATGGTAGAAAGGTCTCTGGTGTAATCACATTTATTTCTTTGGATAGAAAATACAAGCTAAGTGCAGTTCCCAGCACGAATGTCCTGTTACCACAGTTCTGGGGTAAAGGAACTGGAAAAATTCCTCAGGGATCAGCCCAAGACATACTTTTCCTCCATATTCAGGAACAGGTGTTGCAGGGGTAAGATGCGGCTGTCCAATATGAAAGACCCCAGGACGGTTGTGTTCTTCAGACATGGGCCACTGCGGTGGCAGAAAGCACCACCTGGGACAGAATGGTCTGCGAAGGTTCAGGCAGTGGTCTTCGTGTCCCTGTGACCCCTACCCGAGACTGTCAGGGTTGGTGGAAATTTTAAATGTTCTACGCATTATTTTTATTCTTATTAGTCTCATCCTTTTCTTTTTAGTTACATGGTTATCTAAATTGGTCAGAAAATAGATGTATTGTGTATTTTTTATTGTTATTTGTAGTAACAACCTCAACCCCCTTCTATTCCAGTGGGGCTTTCTGGTTTTGTTTTTATAGAAGAAAATAAAGATCTTAATTGTGCCGATGAAAATTTCCTTTATCTGGTTGTGGTGGCACACGCCTATAATTCTGGCACTCAGGAGGATGAGGCAGGAGGATCACTTGAAATAAACAGAAACAATATAGTGAAACCCCATGAATGCGGTTGACCCATTTCTGATAGTGATATAATTTATTTAATCACAGGGGCGATTTTCATATTGCCTTCATGTACTTTTTTGAAACTCACTATAATGTCATCCATATCTTTGTGTAGGTGTTTATGTGTGTGAGTATATGTGTGTGTGAGGGGTACTAATGAATCCAAACTTTTCTCATTATGAAAGTGAATACATTTCAATTATCTTTTATATTTTGGAACTTAGTAAAATTTAAGACTCTGAATTAGGGTATATTCATTATTTGATAGAAATAAAATATCAAATATATTCATATTTGATAGAAAATGGGTTACAATATTAGATACTGAAATTCAGAAAACACGTATTAATATTTTCTTTTCTGCAAATGCCTTTGCTTTTATCACTCGGGTAATATTATTAGTTGTATCAAAATTTTATATTGAGAAAAGTTTATATTCATAAAAGTAAGTAAATTAAATGCGATCAGCATACAAAAAAATTTTAAGATATTTTGTTTATTTAAGACATGTATAAAAGGTTAAAAAAGGATAAAAATTAGTTGAATAGAAAAAAATTATTTGGAAAACAATTATAGTCTAAAAGCCTGTAAAATAGTGTTTAGTGTAACCATTAAAATTTGAATCAATGCACCCAACGAACTCCCTCCTAAGAGATAAATAAGATTACTAACATTAGTAAGAGCATGCATTATCTTATTTAATTAAGTGCCATCCATGATGGGACACATCAATCTGCATGACAGTGGCCATGCACTGTTAGACTGTTATAGGAACTAAGCCAAGATTTTCTCCTGATTCTAAAAATCATTTTCTAAATCAAATATACATATTGCCACAGTGTTCATTTTCATTAGAAGATGTTTATTTCTAACATAATGGGCATGAAACCTGGACAGTGTTATTCCACTACTGCTATTATAACCCTTGGTAGCCTCCTACAAAGAAATAAGGAGCATGGCAGAAGTTTCCTGAGCCACAGCTAAGTCTGTAACTAAAGGTGGGGTGAAGGTGGGGTGGGGGAAAAACATAATTTCATAGGGAGGTCATCTGAAATTAGCATTAAACTTCAGGAATAAAATATATTTTGTGTCGTTTACTGCCAATGCACTGATTTAGTTTGTATGATATATATTTCACAACTCCCTAACATACAGACTAGCATAATGAATGGCAACACTATTGTATAATCTAGATCTAAAAGACACAGTAATCACTTGAATCTTTTAAAAATCACAGAAAAGAAACAGACTCCAGTTTCTGGTGTGTTTCACTATGGAGAAAAGGGAAGGAATAATTTGCCTCATGAATTTTATTTCTTCCTTTATGTAATAATAATTGAATATTTCAGGGAAAAAAAATCAATATTTCAACAGAAGGTGAAAATTACCAAGTCATTATTTAGACTCAGAACTCTTAGTGGAATTGTTAAATAAATAAAAGTTAAGAGCTCATTTCCTGTCCAGGAAAACACAGAAATTAAATTATCCTTTTTTTAAAAATAGAGATTTTGCCATTAGCCTTTGAATTGATAGAAGCTGACTTTAATATTCCATACTTGGTACTGTTGAAATTATTTTTTCAAATGTTGTGATAATATTAAGCACATTATTTTTCTTTGATTAAATGCCTAGCAATCTGCTCTACATTAAAATTACCTGTGTAGTCAGTTTCCAATTCTGATATCCTAAGTATGGATATTATTAGCCTTTTAGCTGTCATAGAATTGCAAAATAGAACAAACATGTCAATCAACGCATGACTGGGAGGATACTTTTATATGTCACCAGGGTTATGACCACATGCCTTACTCTGCAGGGTCTTGGCTCCCCAACTGACATGGAACTTTTGGTAATTGTAGTATAGACTGATTTTCCCACATGAATTCAAAGACAAAGATGGTGTTGTTTTAGGTCTATTCAAATGTAATGGCAGAGCTCTTAAGTGCTCTAAGTTTGTACAAATATAGTCATCTGGCTCTTTCTCACTTGTGTTTTAATTTTACAGAGTAATCTGCTGTGAGCTCCACTTCATGAATTTTCAGAATGGAACTGCTGGGCTAGAATCTTAGTACAGCTCAATCCATTTCCAGGGTTGTCTGCCATGAAAAGACTGAGCCCCTTGGTTGGATCCCATTACCAGATTCCTCTTTTCTTTGCTCAGAAGATTTACAGGCCTATAAAACAAACATAAAGCCTGTAACACTGAAATGACATTATTTAAGGAGCTTCAGAGCCAGTATTACAAACTGAGGTGAATGCATATTAAAACTAGGTTTGAGATGAACATTTAAAAAAATGTACAAAGTCTTTAAAATAATGAGGATTTGTTCAAATATACAAAAATTAACACAATGTTTTATAAACCAAATAAAAACAAACCTTCCTTGCTAGGTGGTAGTGGCACACACCTTCAATCCCAGCACTTGGGAGGCAGAGGCAGGCAGATCTGAGTTGGAGGCCATCCAGATCTACAGAGTGAGTTCCAGAACAGCCAGGGCTACATAGAGAAACCTTGTCTCGAAAACAAACAAACAAACAAACAAACAAAACAAAACAAAAACAAGAAAACATTTCCTTTGGAATTAAGGATACCAGATATGGAGACCAAGAGGTGTCTTTCACTCTTGCTCTCTACATTATCTCTCACTGAACCTAGAGATAATCCAATTAAACGAGACTGACTATCTAGTGAGGCAATTTTAGTAAAAGTGTAGGTCAAGATTAACATGTGACTTATTAGCCAAGCACTCTTCAAAACGTGATGTCTAGGACAAGAGAAGCCAAGGTCTACATCTATTCAGACAGGACACAGTTGAAGAGAGATAAGACCTTATTCAAAAGAGAGTGATTAAAATGGTAAAAGAATTTCGAAGCTCAAGATACGCAAAATGGTAAGAGGAGTTTGAAGTCAGGAAGACTGAAGGATCCAAAATCATGGCTTCTAAACATCTGAGATTATATTCATCCTTTGTTCAAAGGGTAGGAGATAAATGCCTTCTGTCTAGAGAGAGAAAAAGCCTGTTGTGCGGATCCTTGTTTGCTGCACAGGTATGGGAACAGATAGTATTTGAAACTCACTGGCTGCTACTACCATTGAAACAGCTAAAACCGCCAAGATAACCAACTGTTGCCAAAACCAACAGCCCGTGACCAGGAGCTGGGTGTGGTGACGAATGCCTGCAATTCCAGTACTAAAGCATGCATGGGAAGCTAAGGCAAGAGCACTCTATCTCAGCTGGGGGAAAAAGCAGAGTTGATGAGAAATGGAGTAGCCATGTGGTATTGAAGTCTTACCCAGGGCTTACATTCTCCCATTGTATGGCTTTTTCTGAGGCCACAGCTTGGTTTTACTAGGATTAATTAGGGGAAACTGGGTCATACCATTAATTTTGCACTTGGCTATGCATGACTTAATCTACAAGAACCATTGCTCTACTGCCCACTTCTCTGTACAAATCTCAGATCTTTTCAGGGCAGCTATGGTGTTTATGTGATGTTTATGTGTTGCTTCCATCTGGTGCTCCCATTTTTATTAGGTTTATGCCTTTTGAAAAGTGTTTAATTGATGAAGTTTTGTATGCTGTGCCTCTAGTCTTATTTTTCCCCTAAGCCTTAGGGTTTTGATTTCAAAACTGTGCATACTTGGTAATTTTTATTCATTTTATTTTTAAATAGCTTTTATTAAATTTGTTTTTGATCCTTTCACACATGTAAATAATGTGTTCTGGTCATTCTAACCTCTTCTGTCTCCTTACCACCTCGGTCGACCCCTACCCCATTTCCCTAAAGCCCCTTCCTTATCCCTATCCTTTTGTTTTATTGCTGTGGGATGTCTTCCTGTATGCTGTGAATATGTGTTCTTGCATTGGTTGATAAATAACGCTGTTTGGCCAATGGTGAGGCAGAATAAGGTTAGGCAGTACATTCAAACTGAAGACAGAGATGAAGAAGGGTGGAGTCAGGAGAGACGCCAACCCACTGCCCAAGGAGTAACAAGATGCCAGCAGACAGGTAACACCATGGCCACATGGCAACATACAGATTAACAGAAATGGGTAATTTAAGATGAAAGAACTAGTTAGCAAGAAGCCTGAGCCATAGGCCATACCGTTTGCACTTAAAATAGGCCTCTGTGTGTTTACTTGGGACCCAGTGGCTGTGGGACCAGGCAGGACACAGGAAAACCTCCCACTGTATTTCATTTTGTGACTAAGTTTAAACAGGGCTGACAGTGCGACTATGAGTTTGAAACTGTCCACTGTGGCTCGGTGGCTCACCTGTGGATGTACTCCCCAAGGACAGTAACTGTGGCCTGCCTGGGAGTCACAGCAGCTCCACTGCATTTGCTAACAATCTGATATTAAGTACTTCTCGGTGGAATGTGGTACAATGTACATGAGAACCCTTAAGATAGCTGGAAATGTTTCTGAATGAATCCTCTTCAAGCTTTTCTATGTGAACACAGTGGTATGTACTTAGTATTTTCTGTACACAAGATTGGCACAGAACTTTCTTCCTTTCTTCCTTTCTTCCTTCCTTCGTTCCTTCCTTCATTCCTTCCTTCCTTCCTTCCTTCCCTTCTTTTTTTTTTTTTGAGACAAGGTTTCTCTGTGTAGTCCTGGCTGTCCTAGAACTAGCTCTATAGACCAGGCTGGGCTCCAGAGATCTAGCTGTCTCTGCCTCCAGGGTGCTGGGCTTAAAGGCATGCACCACCACCACTGCTGGGCTTTTTTTTTTTTTAATTCTTTACATTCCTTTATTGGAGCAAGATTCCTGATGATACAGTGATTTGCTAAGTAGAGTCCTGTGCAGAAATTACATACTCTACATCTAGACAGATTTTGGTTACACTTTGTCCATTGATGGAGTAGTTCCATTTATAAAGTTTTACACATCAAAAAGCTTTGAATTTGACCAGACTGTCCATTAATCATCTCTGAAAAAGTGGCAATTAATTTTAGTTCTGTTTACAACATTAGAAAGCTTATGCATCAGGTAGCTTCCCAAAACATTATTCCATGCACAGTGGCATTGAGCAGACAGAGCTCTTCATCCACCCAAATTTACAGAGCCACATCTGAGAGCTTCTGTCACATACCTGGGACAGAGTACTCTGGGTCACCTCACAGCTGCTGATTCTAACAGTCTACCTTCTTAGCTAGTTCACAGTACCAGTGATGACATGCCAGCTTCTGTCCTTCATATAGACGGCATGAGAGTAACGGGTCTGTGACATGGTGGAAGCAGGTACTATCATAATATCCAGGTAACAAAAGGCCCATCTAAAAAAAAATCCAAATTGGGAAAAAAATCAAGGGTACTACAAGTCCATGATAGCAAACTATACCCACTTTACTTAGTTATGGAGAC
Organism: Peromyscus attwateri; assembly: GCA_902168425.1. Lineage (NCBI taxonomy): Eukaryota > Metazoa > Chordata > Mammalia > Rodentia > Cricetidae > Peromyscus > Peromyscus attwateri. The sequence continues at coordinate 28,873 of CABHPP010108349.1, forward strand.
ATTGAGATATGATTCAAATCCATTTAACTCAATCTGCATAGCCCTGAGGTCATCCTCAAAGCAAGTATCAAAAATACAAAATTAGGAAGATAAAGTTTGACATGATGTCATTATGCAGGTCAAACGTGGAAGGTCATGTTGAGCATCTGCTCTGACAGAGAAGCATCAGGTCCTTTGAGGACACACTGGTTTTATTGTACACTTCAACATTTAAAATAAGCATCTTTTTCCTTCCAGTGAAAACCAAAAAAAGTAAATAAATAAACAAAAAATAAAGTTACAACAGAGAATGTCAACTCCAAATAAAACCCTATAGGTTCTTCTGATTCTCCCATTGAGTAGCAGGGCTCAAGTCATCGTTAGGAGAGAATTGTATTTTAAAAGTGTCATCTTAAACTGCAAGGATGTCCATTAAACACCACAATTAAACGTGCCAAAGGAGAAGACATGTTGTCACAATGTCCACTTACCCGCTCCCCCGAGGCAACTCAAACCCACCCTTGCTGACCTTCTCTATCCCCCTTTTTCCCTTTTCTTTTGTTTTCTTTTAATTAAATGAGAGAAAGTAGACAGGTACATGTTGGTAAATGCTGTCTGCAGTCACATAGAGACACAATGTAATCTCAGCCCAATATACAGAGAAGGGAAAAAAGCTAGAATTCTATGCACTACTACACAGGGACCTGGCACCCTCCAGGCTCCAGAGTACAGCAAGCTGGAGGGCTTTTCTTTTTTCTTTTCTCCCACAGAGCATGGTAGTAGTGTTGAATCCACAGTTTTTGAGACAAAAGGGGATAAACATGAATTTAGAACAGATAAATGGGGATTCTTTTCCCCTTGTATTTTGCTCAAGGTATCCTGCCCCTGCTCCTCCAAATAAGGTGAGAACCATGGAGTTGGGAAGAGAGACCTAGAACAAACAGCTACATTGAGAGTAAAGCCCACTACAAATATTTGCAGAGAATTAGAGAAACCCACAAAGATATTTTGGGTATCAAATGGTAATAGGGAATTTTGTGCTTTTCTAGGTACAATGATCATCCAGGGGAACGTCCTTCATTTTCAGCAGATGCATACTGAAACTGAGGGAAAATGTGGTGTATACAATGTGAATGTTCAGCACTATTTTTTTTTAAATTTGTTTAAAAACTTAGCAATGAGTAATTGAAAAACTGGATAAAATTAACCTTAAAAGCTGAAGGAAAGGATTGGCAAGGGGTATTATTGTTAATGATATTTTCAGTTTAACTTGTGGTCTACTATTTGAAATGTTCATGTAAATTTTGTATTATATTCTTTGTGTATCACACACACATGTGTATTGGTGGAGAAATAGACTAATTGGTATTAAGCTAAGATTGCAGTAACTGACACTGAAGCTTAACACACTCCTTAACTGAAATGGTGGAATAGAGACAGGACTCATTACAACCTATGAAAAAAATAGAAAACATTTTCTAGGGGATGGCAACATTGGTACAAAAATGAGCAAGTAAGCAAACGCTTTCAAAATAGTTAGCTAAACAAACAATCTATGATTATGATTGTATGAAATATTATTTCCAAGGGGAGCATGGGGAGCCTTTCTGCCTGCTTATGTTCTCTCCTATAATAATAGATAACCAAGTATCTTACTTCTTGGTCACCTCTTCTCAGATGAGATTATGTCAAAGAAGCTCTTGCTCAATTTAATCAAAAATAGTTTTAAGATTTGATAGGATGTGTTCTTCTGACTAATAAGAAAGAACATTTCATTAGAGAAAAGTATATTATGCGGCATCTATTATAAAAGCCTGTTCCCCCTGCTTTAGCTTTGACACAACCGACAACGCTCTGTCACCTCTGATGTTATGACAGCTTGAACCACAGGCAGGGCTTTGCTTTTTTGTTCCTTGACTTGTCTTCAAATCATGAATCCTTTACACTTACTCTCTCAGTGATAAGAAAATACATTTTATCTGTATCAATCTACGACCATTTAAACATAAACTTATTTTTTTGGCTATCAAAATTACAGGGGAATTTGTTTGATTCTCATGTATTTACTAAACAGGAATTTTATGTAATGACTTTACATTTGTCTCAGAACAACATTAACATTTATAAAGAATAGTAATGAACATCTGGGAATGAGAACCAGTCTAGCATCTCAGTGCTGCTGGTAAACTGGCAAATGGAGGGAAAGTCAGGGGAGCAGGGCTGGGTTCAAAAAGGCACAGTACAGCTTGAGGGCTGTCACAAGACACTGTAATGCACCTGCTACATTCCAGACCAGAGAGTCAAATTAGTAGACAATGTCAAAAGGCCACAAAAAACAAATGCAAAGCATGACTGGATGGATAGAAGCATCCTAGGAATGATTCTTTCGAACATTGGTAATAGCCAAGATATGTCTATTCACTTTTAAGTACTTAACTACTGATTTCTAACTCTCTAAAATCTATTGGAGCTCTGACACCTTCAGTTACAAATTACAGTTGGCTACACTTACAGTCTTTTGATGGCATATGTAAAACGTATCATCCCATTGTGGCATCAGTTATTGGTCTCAGAGGAGCCCAGTGAAGGAGAAATGCACGAGAAAACCAAAGTGCACATGCACGCATTCACTCTATACTCACTCTCCAAATTTCTGAGGAGAAAGAAGAACGATTCCCCTTCTGCCTCTCTGTGACCTTTCTTTATCCTCAAGGGAGCTCTGGAAATCTACTTAACTAGATTTCAGCTGGACAATATTGATGGTTAGGAAGAGAAGGAAGCATGTAATATGATTACATGTGCCCCAATACTTCCTAGAAACAGCCCTGTGCTCCAGATTCCCCTAAGGAAATGTGTTGCTGTTGTACAATCCCTACAGCATCTTATAATTATACCACCATTTGTTCCTTTCCTGCTTCAAATGTAACTGAGTTACTTATCTAACAGTCTCATTAAAACCCACTTTAAAAAAACCATTAATCAGTTATTCATGAGTTTTGTCCATCTCTGAAGTATATTCATCAGGAAAAATAACCTCCATTTGCAATTTAATTGATAAGCATACATATGGTGGTATCTGATAATACAAATGGTGATTCCTAGTTAAGTGCACCTTACATTTAGTAGGATTAAAATTATCTTTATTTACAGTCATCTTTTCTAATGTGATTTTCATAAACCCACTAAAATAAAAAGTAGAGATTGCTTGTATACTAATTGGCATTAACAATATCCATACAATTAGGATTGTCAGAAGAAATATAAAAGGCTCCATTAAATCTGAATTTCAGATGAATAATTATATTTCTTCAAGTATGCCCTAAATTTTTTGTATGCACAAATATGTGAGATTGTTATTTCTGAAATTTAACTTTGTATCCCATATTTTAATTTCTTTAATCAGACAACCATACATACATATGAAGTTTAAACTATATAATTCTTTGCTATTAATAAAAGTTCTCCCTTCTCTGGAGTCTTTAGAAGTGTTTCTGGTAGTGCTGAAGAGATAGTTCAGCAATCATGAGTACCAGCCTGTCTTCCGGAGGAGCTTCTGTTCCCAGAACCCACATGGCAGCTCCCAACTGTCTGTGTCTCCAGTCCCAGGGGACTGAGTGACTTCCTCTGGTCTCCACTGTGCATTGCATGCACGTGGCATACAGACATGCATGCATCATTGCTTCTGCTCATACTGATCCTCCTGTTTCCCTCCTATGTGTGCTGTAAGGATTAAGCCAGATAATCCAGGAAAACCTAACCATCTCAAAACCCAATTTAACCGTATCTTCAAAATCTTTCTTATCAGGAATGTTACTTAACATTCATAGACTTCAGAATTAGAATGAGTCTTTATTCATTACTCAGCTTACAACAGGAAAAGGTTGGCCATCTCAAGTTGTTATAAATTTATCTATCTGCATCATAAATAAATAATGTAGGGGCTGGAGAGATGGCTCTGTGGTTAAGAGTGCTTACTGTTCTTGCAGAGGACCAGGGTTCAGTGACCAGCCTCCACGTGGTGGCTTACAACGCCTATAACTCCACTTCCAGGGCATCCAATGCCTTTTTTTTTTTTTTTTTTGCATTTGCATTTGCAGCCTTCTACATGCTTGTGATACACACAAACTCATGTAGGCATAGAAATACAAACGCATAAGATACATTTAGAAAAGTGAATAATGGAGCCTAGAGGGATGGCTCTGTAGTTAAGAGCATTGACTGCTCTTCCGAGGGATGTGGTTCAATTCCCAGCACTCACAATGGTGGCTTACAACCATTCCAGTTCCAAGGAATCTGATGCCTTCTCTGGCCTCCATGGGCATCAGGCATGCACGTGGTACACAGACATACATGCAATGAAAACCAATACACATAAAATAATTAAAAATTTAAAATAAAAATTACACATATATACATATCTTGCCTCTGTGAATCATTGGAAGTTTTCTGAAAAGCAGAGCTTTTACTTATAGGAACTACTCTTAGTAATACAGTGACATGATAAAATAAAATTATGGCTTTACTGCTTTCTATATATTTATTAATAACAATAGCAAACATTCTTAACTGTTTACTATACGTTAGACATAGTGCTAGGAATATTTTATTTCCTTTAATTGTACTATAAGGCCAGTTCTATTATTCTCACTTTCAGATAATGATAATGAAAGATTAAAAGGTTAATTAAATTAGCAACAACAACAATTATTGTTGAGGGTTTTTTTTCCTTTTAGTAGTTATTCATTCAGGTACAACAGCATTTTATAGACATTATTCCATTAAATTCTTTTAAAACTCCAATGAGTAGAAAATGTTTCTAATCTGTACACTTAGAAGAGGTTATGTGGACTTAAGGTCACACACTTGTAAGTGTCAGAGCAAAGGTGCCATTCTAACCCACTGGATTCTAAGGATCACAGTATTACACACACACACACATACACACACACACACACACACACACGTACTGTAGTGTGTTTGCCACTATATGTGTGTGACACCACCCGGCAACCATACACTATATTAAGGCACTGGTCTATTGCAGTAGAGTGAACATGTAGCAGAATCAAAGTTACAACAACAACAAAATACCTATCTCCTCCAGTCACCAAAGTGGTGTTCCGAATGCAGCCTAGGCACTCAGATTAGGTGAGTCTGTCTAGGTGAGGATGAATAGACCAAAAAGCCTTTCTGGGTGAATCTAATGTGTAGTCAGGGTTGCAAGGTACTGTCATAGCAGCATGTCCTGGTTAGTTTTTGTTGGCCACTTGATACAACCAAGAGTGAGCTGGGAAGAGGAAGTCTCAACTGAAGGATTGCCTAGATCAGATTGGCTTTGCCATGCTGTGGAGAATTGTCTTGACTGTGGATGGTTGTGGGAGGGTCCAGATCACTGTGAGATGTGCCACCTCTGGGCATGTGATCTTGGGTTGTATGAAAAAGCTGGTCTAGCACTAGCAAGAGGGAGTGAGCCGATAAGCACTTGTCCTCCATCGTTCCTGCTCCAGTTCCTGTGTTGATTATCACCTGGAAGTGTAAGCTGAAATAAACTCTTTCTTTCCCAAGTTTCTTTTGGTCATGGTGTTTATCACAGCAAAGGAGAGCAAATTAGAATGGAGAGAGACCCTAAACTTCCAGGAAGTGGCATGCTGTGATGCAGAAACAAATCAAAATAAAATTATTCAGGAGGTCAGTGATATACCTGTGTAACTGGTCATCAGGATGATTGCTTCATCGTAGGGACAATGTGCATCTTGCAGCAGAGGGTTTGCAAAGGCCATGTGTTTGTAACCATTTATTTGATACCGCTCTGTCTGACAAATAATAGTGAGCAGGAATCTCAACACTAACAATGACATCAGTGTTTTTGATATGAGGACAGCAGGAAAGCTCTTCAAATTGTAGATACTCAGAATTGTACCACTGTGTTCATGTCAATAGGATGAAAATGAGGGGAGGAGAGAATGCTAATAAATGGATTTCCCATAGTCTAATAATACCACATAAGAATATTGTTAGAAGGGTCAATATACATAATATTTACCATAGACTACGCTGTCACAAATTTGAAGAAGAAAATATGCATTTTAGATATAAGAGAAGCATATTTTAAAAATAGCATAGACTTACATATATTTTATAAATATTGAAAAATTCATTAAAATGTGTATTCACAGCATTTATCACTAGATACAACAGGCATATATAATCAAGTTAGAACTTCAGAGAACAATCAGAGAACCTAGCTCCGCAAACTTTTATGCTCTTGGGAAAGTGAAGTCTTTCAGCATTTCTTTGTGAATTAATCTTCCATCCTACATTTCTAAGGGGGAAGCATTTCGCCTCGCTTGTCTTCTTTTCCCTCTTCCTCTTCCCCTTAAGGGGCTTGGTCCTGTGTTAATGAGACAGCTTACATAAGGAAAGGAATAGTGACGCTCTCATAAGTCATTAGGGAAAAACCAGAAAGCTGGAGACATGTTCTCACTTCACAGTCTTACAGTAAATAAGATGAGGCAGCACACATGTGACCCCAGCACTGGGCATGCTGAAGGAGGAAGATGGAGAGTCCAAGGTCACCCTGGGCTACAGAGGAAGACTCTATTTCAAAAACAAACACATACAAACAAATCTTAAGGTAACATTTTAAACTTTGAGCTTGCAAATTTGGTGTTCTCTAGATCATTTACCTGGCCTTCTGAGATAAGATTCCTGTCTGTCTCTGCAGCACACAGGGGTGCCTGAAATTGTTTTGGATTTCATAATAGATTTTGCAGTAGAAACTGACTCTCAGGTGAAGAGCACATATCTCTTCCTTTTGTTGCTATGTGAGTTTCATGCTGGGTTTATATTTCTGGCCTGAATTTTGTTTTTTTTCCTTAAAAGTGTGTTGACTTTGTTTCATTGTCCTCAAGTCATTGACTCTTCTGCAAGCATGTGGCCTGTTTCTCTTTGTTGGGATATTTAAAATATCTTCTCTTCACTTCTATTTTGAAGTTTTACAAATACTTTCTATGGTGTTTTCTTTTTCCATTGTGTTGTGCCTGTGGTAGGGAATTTCACTCTGAATTATTCTTACCTCTCAGTTTGTGGGATGTTCCTATGATTCCCTCTGTTTTCTTTTAATCCCTGTTTCTGAAACTCTTATTGATGGAGTTCTTAAAACCTCTTTTTGGACCTAGTTTGCCTCCCTCTTCACATGTTTTCTCTTTGCCTTAGAATTTCACTCTCTGAGCAATACTCTCTACTTGATCTCTTAATTTTCTGTTACACTCTTTCCTTCTCCTATTTCAATGCTAATTTCCCATTGTGGCTTTTGTTTTCGGAGTGGTTACATATATATGACTAGTGCTCATCTCATCTAGGAAATGTTGTCTTATAACTATGAGAATACCAATATATACATCATATACACACATACACATACATACATTATATAATGTGTATATTGATGTGTGTGTGTGTGTGTGTGTGTGTGTGTGTGTGTGTGTGTGTCCGTCCCTTCTATCCTGAGCTCTTCCACTCCCACCAGCCTCTTTCTTCTGCTTCTCTGTTTGGCTCTTTTGTGTCTGGGTTCCCTCAAATGCTCTGTGATCCCTCATGAGCTATTCCTATTTTTAAACAGAGACCTGGAGGGCTGATTGAGACGCTCTTCGGGGGCAGTGGCTAGAGTCTTGTGAGGATCATGCAGGGACAGCATGACACAAGACTGTCTTGAAGTTTGTTTTTCTTTGGGGGGGGTGGTCAGTTTTCTCACAAAGAAACACGTGTCTGCCTGTAGCTAGGGCTGAAACTGGTGACACACTGCCAATAACAAAGACCATCAGTTATCCCTTCTTTTCTGTGTTTGGGAAAGAGTACCATCTGTTTCCTGCCAAGATTGTGGCTGATAAGGTTTTGACTGCCCCAGAAATCTCTATTTCAGACCCCTCTAGTTCAGTTTATTCAGAGACTTTGCCACAAATCAAATGAGGAAACAAATGCTGTTTTTTTTTTTGTGTTTTTTTTTTGTTTTTTTTTAAGTAACAGAGTAGTGAAGTAATACCTTAATTTGCAGAATTTAAGATACTATGCATACACTCTGTTTCCCTATACCTTCTCTACCCTTTGTCACATGAAATTTATGAAAGGCAATTATTTGGATTGTGGTCCTATACCCAGACCCCAAGAAGCCAGACCAAATCAGAATGGAGTCATTCATGAGGATGGGGGCACACTGTGAATCATGAAGACCTTCAGTTATTCTTTTTTTTTTTTTAGCATAGGAAGGAGAATATGCCAGTCCAAGTCAGAATGGAGTCACCATATTATGTGAAAAAGAAAAAAGAAATCAAATGGAAGAGCTCAGTGGGTAAGGTGCACATAAGCATGGGAACTTGAGTTTGGATCCCTATGAACAGACTGTCCCTGGAGCTTCCTGGCGACATGACATGGTGGCATCAGTGAGTTCAGATTAGGTAAGAGACTGTCTCAAAAGATTAGATGGAGAGCAATAGAGGAAGCTATCCAATGTCAACATATGACCTTCATGTGCAAGAGCACACGAATGCATATGTATGCATCTCTCTCTCTCTCTCTCTCTCTCTCTCTCTCTCTCACACACACACACACACACACACGCACACACACACACACACAGGCACGCACTTGAAACAAATCTTACTGAACCTAGAAATGGATCGGTTTTCTGTAAGACAGAAGAGTCATAGCACCAATCCCAAAAGGGTCCAGTCATCCCTGGCATCACAATCCTATGGCTTGGTTGCTGCAGTAACCACGAAACAATTAATCCGCATTTTGTTCAGTTTCTACTTCCTTTAGTTTCTTTTCCTTCCCTTCCCTTCCCTTCCCTTCCCTCCCCTCCCCTCCCCTCCCCTCCCCTCCCTTTCCCTCCCTCCTTCCCCTCCTTTTTTTGTTTCTCCCCCCCTCCTTCCTTCCCATCCTCCCTCCCTCCCTTCCTTTTTCTGTCTACAAAACCAATCTTCTCTATTCAGCTTATCAACATTATAAGATCAGAAGCCAATTATTATATTAAATCATGATGATTGTTGGTTTTAAATTCGCAGTGCTGGTTACCATGTGAGAAAGGTCATGAGGCATGACAAAACCCAATATCAGAGCTTTATTGGGGGGGGGGTCACAGAAGAGAGTGACCAGGCCTGGGAAGAGACACGGGAGGAGGAGGGAGAGAGGGGGAGGGGGAGAGAGCAGAAGAGAGGGGAGGGCTCTGTGTCCAGCTTTTTAAGGATTCCCCTGCACATGTGCAGGTGGGCTTACAGAGCTACACCACCCATGCACTGATTGTGTGACCACGCTGTGCACATTTGCACAATCATGCAGCACACTGATGATGTAAGACGTAAGACCCCTTGCTTAGCTACTGAACTTCGCATGTGTAGTCATACAGCTAGAGTGGCAGAATCCTAACATGCCAGACTTTTTGCTTATTATAGAAAAAGGTGGATGAACAGGAACAGGGGCATCATTTCTCCCAAAAAACTGCTTCCAGCTGATTCAGTGGGTGTTGGTCAACTCTTGGGGGATAGGGAAGGGTGCTTCTGAGGTAGACAGGCATCCTGGGTTGTCATCTGCTGCCTTGGAGATGTTCATCTTTCTTGGCCTGGGACTCTGGCTGCTTGTGTCTGACAGGATGCTGGTGACATACAGAAAAGCTTAGAAGAAAGAATTATTATTATTATATTTATTTTTTCCTTTGGGGGGTCCCAGGGTGAGAGAGGGAGTCCCAAGACCAGGAAAGTTTGAATTTGGCACTTATCTGAAGTAGATCCAACCTGTCTAGATAGATTTAAGCTGGTTTCTGGAGCTTAGAAAAAAAATTTAAACATATTAAGAAGCAGCCATGAGAAAATTAAAGTCTTGGGCTGGTGACCATGACATGACATTGTAGTGGTTAGTACTCTGCTTATATTGGTTAGTGTTAATGAGAGAGAGAGAGAGAGAGAGAGAGAGAGAGAGAGAGAGAGAGAGAGAGAGAGAAATATTGGAACATGTGTTTAATTTTTACCTGAGATAAGCTTTATCAGAGACAGATTATTTTAAAGCACCTGTTTCCTTTATTAGTTTAGTAGCCAGGAGACACTAAACTCTGTAAGCTCTGGAAGCCCACCTGCACATGTGCAGGGGTATCCTTAAAAAGCCAGACACAGACTCCTCTCCTCTCTTCTGCTCTCTCTCCCCCTCCCCCTTCTCCCTCTTCCTCATGTGTCTCTTCCAAGGCCTGGTCACTCTCTTCTGTGCCCCCCCTCCTCCTGGGGGTACAGGTATACCAGGGTCTGGGGGTATTCCTTACCACCCGGGTATATCTGATGGTCCCTGGACTCCAGCTCTATGGTGATCCTGTAACAATTAGCTGAGTAGTTAATTAGAAGAGGGAACCAGGAAGACAAAAGCTTGTGGGGTGAGACCTCATTCTTCTGGAATTGGTGACAAGGCAGTGGATCCTGATGTCCTCTGGATCTTGAGAGAAAGCAGGGCCTTGTCTGTGTCAGTGTGCATGAGGAAGAGAAGTGCTGCTGACCGGTCTGGAGTGAGGCACATGGAGGGAGCAAATCCTACCTTAGCTGGAAAATCTCCTCCCATTAGGTACCCCTGAAAGTACAGTTGAGTGGTGGCATGAATTAAGTGGTGGAGGTCTGGTGAGGGGGTAAAGCTGTCCCCCTACCCCAACAATAGGGAAACGAGGAGAGGTGGGACCCCAAAACTCCCTCAGGACTGAATAAGTGGCTCAGTGTCCAACAGGAAGGAAATGGATCACCCCATGCTGCATCCTGGGTTCCCTGTGAGCCTGTGGCCAGGCCTAGGAGGTCTGCTGGGGCATGCACTAGCCTGTGTGGCCTTCTAAAACAGGGACCTGGAAGCCCTTATGCAGCTGCTTGGATAGCGTGTGCCAGCATTTGGCAATTCGGCTCATGGGCTTTCTCATTTCTCCCATGGTACCTTAAATGCCATAGCTGCCAAGTCACGGCACCAATGTTGATTTTAAATACATGGTGCTGGTTACCGTTCAAGAAAGGTCATGAGGCACAAAATCCAGTATCAGAGCTTTATGGGGGTGTAACAGAAGAGAGTGACCAGGCCTGGTAAGAAGAGACTTGTGAGGAGGAGGGAGAGAAGGGGGAGGAGGAGAGAGCAGAAGATGGGGGGAAGAGTCTATGTCTGGCTTTTTAAGGATTCCCCTACACATGCACAGGTAGACCACACATGCACTGATTGTGTGACCACACTGTGCACATTTGTGCAATCACACAGTGCACTGATGATGTAAGACATAAGACCCCTTGCTTAGCTACTGAACTGTGTATATGTGGTCATATAGCTTGAGTGGCAGAATCCTAACAGTAATGGTTTGGAAAGCATGAGTCTTCCCAAAACTCAGGCTGACGTTTAGCTCTTTACTCTGTCAGTGTTGGGAGGTAGGGCCACCCAGAAATATTTGGGGCTTTGAACAGATACATGCTGTCTCCTGAGAGTGCGTCCTCACTCTGTAGTCCTAGATGAGTTACCATGACAGTAGGTTGTCCTAAAGCAATGCTACCTCTTGTGTTCTTTCTCTTTATACTCAGTGCCTTGCCCTGCTGCTTTTCTGTCATGCAAGGCCTTCACCAGAGCCAGATAATCTTATTCAGTCTTGGACTTTTGATCTCCAGAACTGAACCTCTTTTCTTTACAAAGACCTATTCTAAAGCATTCTGCTATACAAACAGAAACCAAACTTAGACAATCATTAAACTTAATTTGTTGACATGCTGTTATATACAATTCCTGGATAGATTCGTTAGACTGTTAACAGGGTTACATCTAGGAAATGACTTGTGGAGAGAAAAAAGTAACAGTGGAATCTGAATTTCTAAGCATTACCTTCCCATAAATGAGCATGTATAATTTTGTATCATCATTTAAATAAAAGTTTCCTATGTAATTTTGATGTCTAGTTAGAACTGGAACTACTGGCCATGAATCATTCTTTGTTTTCATCAGAATATTAGAATTAAAACCAGAAGAAGGCTTCTTATGGGCTGTAGGAAAGTGGGTATTACATGAAGGTAAGGATGGACTTTTTTTTCATTATTGCTTTGATGACATAAATATATGAGTATTCACCTTATGTAATAAAGTTAAGTTTTTGTCTGCCTCTGAAAACTAGTTATACTTTTATTTTTCACACACTGATTTTTCTATAGACAAAGTACAATATCTTTGAAAGTATTTTTTCATCAAATAAAAAATAGTATTATGTTTCTAAGTGTCTCCTGTTTCCACCCACTAAAAAAATTCCATTGCTAAAAAAAAAAAAAAAAAAGACACTTTTTCCCCTCAAAAACATTTTTAGAGTTCCATGGTAGTCTTTTTTATTTTTATAATTTGCCAGAGTGAAGGTGAGGGAAATCATGCTCTATGCACCATCATAATTATACTTTGAGAAAATAATTTTCAGTAAACAGAGAAATAGAGAGCCAAATATTTTATTTGTTACCACCATTTTAACTCCTGCCTAGCTCTTTTGTTTTAGTTGTGCAGTTTCTCTTAGGATGATAAGCTAGATTCAATGGAGCTTTCCTGAGGACCCAGATTAGCAAACAGTGTCATTTGCTGCCATTCACTGTTCATTATCGGTCTTCACATAGATTTTAGCACTTGGATTATGTGGAGTTCCATATTCCTTAAAGCCACACTGAGCTTTGTATGGCAGTGCCCTACATACTGACGTAAATAGTATGCCATTGTTCTGAGTTGGAGGGGGAGACTTCTTGAAAAAGATTACCTAAAATTCTCAGTGACTTTGTTTCTGGCTCCAATCAGAAGCAGCACACTACCTGGTGAGCTTCCCCATGGCTGGAATGCGGTGTCCTTTGACCTCCTGCTGTCATAAGCCATGCTGACTGTCTGCTCTGACACACCCCAGCTATTCTTTACTAACAAGGACACACCTTGGAAAAGCATTCAGGATGCTGGGTCACTTTTTCCATGTTATAAAATCTTACCATGGAGTTATGATGTGCTTGTTGTTTAAGCAATTAAACAAAGCTCCAATGAATAAAGAACAATTCGTTGTTTATCCTCATAAAGGGTAGCTGTAGAAAATGGAAAGAAACAGCTAAAAATATTCAAAAATGAGCTGTGCTTTGCCAAATAACTCATTCGTTTACAAAACATGACTTTCAAAGCAATTTTTATCTTGTTGGCTGGAGACACAGCTCTTGTTGATAAAGTACTTGCCATGCATCCTGAGTTTGATGCCCAGCTCCCATTTATCCACGTGAAAAGCCTGGTGGCTTGTGCTTGTAACCCAGGTAGGCAGGCACAGGAGGATCCTGGGAGCTCCCAGAGGTCAACCAGCCTAGCCTACCTGAACAGCTCCAGGTCCAATGAGAGACCTTGGCTCAAAAGAGGGGTCGGAGTGAGGCTCCTGAGGTACAATAGCTGAAATTGACTTCTGACCTACACACACACACACACACACACACACACACAGAGAGAGAGAGAGAGAGAGAGAGAGAGAGAGAGAGAGAGAGAGAGAGAATAAATTATTCTTTAAGAGAGATTTTTGATTCAGATTCAATTTGTTTCTGTAAGATGGCCAAATGGAATGATTTAAAACTAAACTTGCAGAGTTCTACTTTCATTTTGTTTTTTGTTTTTTGTGTTTTTTTTTCCCAAGACAGGGTTTCTCTGTGTAGCCCTGGCTGTCCAGGAACTCACTCTGTAGACCAGGCTGTCCTCAAATCAGAGATCTTCCTCATTTTTTAGAGAGCAGGCAGGTTGCCTGGGGAGTGCACAGTAATGCTATCCTAGTATTTAGGTAGATCCCCATTCTGTATAACACCGTGGGGCTTCTGCCCCTGCACACAGCCAGTCCCTGGTTGTCCTTTGCTGCTTCATGTCCCAAAGGGCATTGTTACTCACATATAGACACACACAGCTGAAAGAAGCCATGCTGTCCCAGAAGGCAGTTCTCTGCAACGGGGACACATGCATAAGAGCTCCGGACAACCAGGGAAATGGGGAGCTTCTTCGGCATTCGCTTGTTAGCTGCTATTGTTCTGCACAAAGTCATGCCTTTTAAAAATCACTACTGGTGCATTTTTGCCTTTTCCTTTTTTAGGCAATTTTCCCACATACTTGATTTTCTTTGAGATAGTGTCTCTCCTTGTATCCTTGATTTCCTTCAAGCTTAATTCATCCTATTTCAACCTGCAAAGAACTGGGATTATAGGTGAATGAGATTGTGTCCTTGTGTGCATGTGTTGGTGTAGGCGCACGTATGTACATGTATTTGTGGAAGGTAGTGGTAGGAATTGAATATCTTCTCAGTTGGCTCTCCACCTGATTTTTTTTTTTTTTTGAGACAGGGTCTCTCACTGAATCTGAACTCATCAATTGGATAGAGTGTCTGGTGACCAAACTTCATGCATCTGTCTGTCTCCACCTCTCAGCACTGGAATTAAAGGCACACACCTCGGGGCCTGGTCTTTTATATGAGTGCCAGGCTTCTAAACTCAAGAACTCATGCTTGTTTGGCAGATACTTTACCCATTAAGCCATTTCTCTAGCCCTGTCCTGATTTTTGGTAGGAAGAAAGGCAAATGATTCTGTGGTTTGGTTTCCTTTCTCTTTCTACACTTTCAAACCCACTTAAGACTCATTGGGGAATATGTTAGAAAGACATGAAATCACTTTGTCAAGGCCACATAACTGATACATGGGTACTAGCATTTGCTACTGAGTTAGACTGACAACTATGGTTCTTCCTTTGCAAGAAATCTTAGATAAAGCTCTTGGGGAAGGAGATTTAGGGAAATACACAACCCTGGGCACCAGCTAGGTTTCCTGTTTGAGTCCAGTAGATTTTCAGCCATCGAGATTAAATTCAGATTCCATCAACACCAGTTAGTGCAGCTGTCAGGATCAACTGATCAATCATCAGTCCTAGTGAAGGACACAGAATCACAGTCGATCTACCCAGTGCAAATGACAGGTGTGTCAGCCAAATGTAAGGACTTCCCAGGATTCCCAGCAGAAAAAGGCCAAGATGATCCTAGGAAGAAGGCTGCACATGCTAGGAACTGCAGTCAGTGGTCAGCAGGAGGAGGCTGCCCCTCAGTAGAGTGGAGCACCCAGGCCCTTTCTTTTCTCTAGAAGGAGTGGAGCTGTCACAGCACCCTGGGTACTTAGTTTACCTGTGTGGAGAACAGAAGCAGTTTGAGGTGCCGTGTACTCCAGTTTGGATAAGACCATGAATTCCACAGCAGTTTCCTCTGAGATCAACCATCTATCATTCAGAGAAGCTCACTAGGACAGGAAACAAACAACTCAAATAGCTTCAGGAATTCCCTGAAACTGACTAGATCCACCAGACCTCTCCCTCCTCAAGGGTGTATAAGCAATAAAGACTGTAGAGAGTCACTGTCAGACCAGTCTAGCTGCCTAGAAGAATCAGAGATCAGCTGAACTGCCCAGAACAGTGTTCTCAACCTTCCTAATGCTGCAACCCTTTAATGCAGTTCTTCATGTTGTGGTGACCCCCAATCATAAAATTATTTTCATTGCTACTTCATAACTGTAATTTTTCTAGTACTTTGAATCATAATGTAAATACCTGTGTTTTCTGATGATCTTAGGAGACCCCTGTGAAAGGGTACTTCGATCATCCCAAGGGAGGCGTGACCCACAGATAGAGAAACACTGGCCTAGAAAAAACAAAAACCAGCTGAGCTGCTTAGAAGAGGTTCAGACCAATTGAGTCGCCCAGGAAAGACACTCTTCATCCTGTTGAGCTTTCTGTTTGTGTGTACTCTACAGTGTGCTCCAGGTTTCTAGCTTTAGTGAACTGTCACCCATGCTGGAGAAATGCAGCTGCCTTTGAGTCATGTCTGCTCCTGTTAACTAACCCCTCACCTATATTCCTGTAAGTAACTCCAATAAAAATCATTGGTTCATCACGTTGGACTTTGGTACCATCATTACTTTGATCATTTGTCAGTTCCCTATTGACTGTGCGCAGACATTTGTTCATGTCTCCTCAGGAATAGTGTCTGACATCATTGCTGTGTAGAATCAAAGCAGCTGTGATCACACAAAGGAGACCCACAAGATATCAGTGTCGTCATCCCCTCTTGCAAGAAGAAGAGGCTGAAGAGAGCATTATCAAGGCCCTTTCTCTTCAGAGGTTTTATAAGGTGGACAGTGGACTGGGACCGGGGAGCCTTTGGGAGTGTAGCTGGCCTTACTAGGTCAGTGAGTCTTTTTGATGTTACAGCTTTCCTCAGCTATTCATGATATGGGTGTGATTCATCAATGTATCTTCCTGTAAGTTGCCTAAGAGACTTCCTAATGGTTTAACTGCTTTTGATTTACCTATAAGTAACTCCAATAAAACCTGATTTTCCATGCTTGACTTAGACATAACACTTTCTTTGATGTATTGAAGGCTTTTCTATCTGGGATAAATATACATTTCTTTTTGGCTCTCTAGGAAAATTCATGTGACAGATGGGCTATCTAGCAGATTGGAGGAAATAAAAACTATTTCTACTTCTAAGTATCTGTATAGTGAAGTCTCTTGGTATATGCTTCTCTAGATAGGGTTGATGAAAGAAAACCCCCAAATGAAAGCCTCCTAATATTAGTAAAACCTCCTAATATTAGTGTGGTTATTTATTAGAGTTAAGACCAGAGAATCATAGTGACATGCTAAATTTGACTCTAAACATTTGGCAATTAACTCCCAAACTCAATCAACTATCTAACTGTTGTATGCCTCAAATGTCAGCCATGTTACTTTTATTTGAAAATAAAATAACTATCAGCCGGGCGGTGGTGGCGCACGCCTTTAATCCCAGCACTCGGGAGGCAGAGGCAGGCGGATCTCTGTGAGTTCGAGGCCAGCCTGGTCTCCCAAGCGAGTTCCAGGAAAGGCGCAAAGCTACACAGAGAAACCCTGTCTCGAAAAACCAAAAAAAAAAAAAAAAATAAAATAAAATAACTATCATGGGGACTATCATGGGGAAATTTATAGCAATCAGCCTAAAGTCATGGTGCTTCTGTGAATCTTCAAGTCAGAGGCTCAATTATATCATCGAAGATTTCGTCTTTATTGCTTGCCCTCCTCAGAGCACATGAGCCACCTCCTCCTATCTCCCTGGAGTCACAAGCTGGCTGCATCAGCTTCAAATATCATGTGATCACACAAAAATATCCGCAGGCTGAATGGACAGTGAAAAGTACATTCCTTGTCATGTCCTATTCTTAGAATCACTGGCATTTTAGATTCAGTCTCCTGTCTTAGGGGCTGACACTGCATTAAGCTATTCCACCAGTCTCTACTCAACAGGATGACTGGTGATATTCTACCACATCCACCCTTCCTCACACAAGGACTGAGGAGGACTAACGTCCTTAATAAATGAGTGTAACCCACCATACATTACCAATTTGGATTGCTGTAACAAAAGATTTATGATTTGAAATGAAAGAGGTGCAGTCTGCAGTTAAATAAATACTGTGGCACAGTATAATCTGTTCACACCAATAAGTTTGTCCAAGTGAAAAACCTAGTTTATTTTTTTAATTGCATTACATTTATTTATTTTTTAAAAATTTCATTACATTTATTTATTCATTCATTTATTTATGTGGGGCGGTGCATGTCACAATGTGTGAAAGAACTGGTCTCTCTTTCTACCACGTGAGAATAGGGGGTCAAACTCAGGCTGTTCAGCTTGTTTGCAAGCTTTACCTGCTGAGCCATCTCTCCAGCCCCCAAACCTAGTTTAACAAAATGAATAGAATCACTGCAAGTTAATCATTATGATCATTATCCTTCTAAAATACACAATTGCAATTGATTTCTCAATTAAGAATGATGTTTATTCATTACCTTAGTACGCTTTGTGAGGAAGCATGAATAAGCCATGGAAATGTGTGAAAACCACCACTGAATGTCAGGGACTATGACTCGGAAATACAGAGTCTTCAGCTCTTTAGTGAGTGACACTGAGAAGATCACATAGATGTGGCTCAGAAAGAACTGATGTGCTTTCAAAACACATTTCCTCAGAATTTGGTAAATCCTAAGATCATTTTTTTTCTTTTGGGAGATAATTCATATAGTTTTTCCAAAATTCTAAAAACAGAATAATTGCAGAAAAAGCAATAAGTTGATCACTTTGTCCAAAGCAACACAATTTTCATAAACCTACTTTTACAAAATCTTTGGGAAATCCTGAAGCTTCTAATAGTTTCAATGGTTTGCATATATTGAACAGAATGAAAATGAATTGATTTCTGTTGATCTTGGAGTTGCATGTATCATAGTCTATAGCACAGCTTAGAATAAGCATTGGAGAAACCAAGATTGTCAATCACACGGGCCTATATCCTTCAAAGGAAGGAAATGAATGACACCTGGTCACCTGGAATGCCACAGTAAAAAATGGTCAAACAACCTGGTGATTCTTTGCTATTCTGTTAGAAGCCAGCTTCCACCTGAATCTCTCCAATATTCTGAGCTTTGTTTAGGCCCCAGTTCTGAGCTTTGTCTCCCAGTGATTGAAATCATCTCTATGAAAGAGACCCCATGTACGTTGTACAATTATTCTGTTTTTAGAATTTTGGAAAAATTATATGAATTATCTCCCAAAAGAAAAAAAATGATCTTAGGATTTACCAAATTCTGAGGAAATGTGTTTTGAAAGCACATCAGTTCTTTCTGAGCCACATCTATGTGATCTTCTCAGTGTCACTCACTAAAGAGCTGAAGACTCTGTACTTCGAGTCATAGTCCCTGACATTCAGTGGTGGTTTTCACACATTTCCATGGTTTATTCATGCTTCCTCACAAAGCGTACTAAGGTAATGAATAAACATCATAAGAATCTATCCTTATACTTATCACTGATCCTTCCTCTAGGCCTAGCCCTGAGCTCTGTTTATCAGCCAATAGAACTCATTCTTATTGCCAAGGTCACAAGTGCTTTGCTACTTTGCTAGGGGGTTTCTATGTACTATGCCTAAAACTTTGTTGTGTTAACTGTCATGTGGAAACCCCTTCCCACTGTTTTTTTTTTTTTTTACTGTGTTTTATGTGTTTAAATGTGTAAGAAGAATAAACTCTGAGTCAGACTCTGGAAGTCTGACCCAGTACCTGCAAAGATGGTACTGACTCTAGTCTTTGCTTCCCATCCACCATCCTGTGAACTGCTTTGCTCTACCAAGTGCTTTTCTGACATAATACTGTCTCCCATGGCCCAGAAACAATGAAGTCTGATGAACATGGACTGAAACCTCTGGAACTCAGAACAAAATAGACTTTATTCCCTCAAGCTGTTTCTCTTGTGTGTTTTGTTGCATCCATAGACACACAAAGCAAGCACTGGGTTGTTTTGAGCTAAAGGCATTTAAAAAATTAAGTGTGAGAAGTTCACTCTCATGTTACTTTTTTCTTCTTGAGAGCTAGAGATAAAACTCTCCCAAGGCAGATGCTCTCCCAAAACCAGGAAGAAGTAACATACTTATTAAGGTCGGAAAGTTGAAGTCAAGTTTTGCCTTGCTAGTCACTTATCAACTCAACTAACTCTAACTCTCTGTTCCTCTTTATGTTTTCACAATTTATGACTTTATGTAATTGAGGATAAGCATTTGGCTATGGTTCTTTGCATCTTCATTTTCTATGAGGCCCATAAAACTTAAATTACATACATTTGCATGATTGTGTCCTGTTAATGTACTTTCTCTCAGCTTAATTCTCAAGCCAATCCCCCAACTCCAAGACAGAGGTAAATTGTCTCTCCTTCCCCTAGCCCCCTATCTTGTCTGATGAAGGTATAAAAACTGCCATAGGATCTTGAAAAATATTACTATAGATCTACTTTTGGGTGACCTAAATTAAAGAAAAGATATTGTCACCAGAAATCAGGGTATTTATGTTCCTTTTTCCATCGTGCCAATTAATTTCCCCCTTAGGCCAGTGCTGATTTTCACTAAAAGGACAGTGGTATATCTGGCACATGAAGGCTATGGTAATTGGTTTTGAGTGCGAACTTGAAGGGATTTGAAACCACCGAGCAAACCCATCTCTGGGAGTGTCCATGAGTGAGTTTTCAGTGAAGTTTAACTGAGGAGGAAATAGCTGCTTGGAATGTATGTGACACCATTCCATGGGATCCAAAAATGAAAAGAAAAAAGCAGAAGGTGAGCCATGCACAAGTGCCATCTCTCCTCTCCTTTCTGAGTCCAGCTAGGAAGTGACTAGCTGCCTCGTGCTCCAGCCTCATTGCCCTTACACCATGATGAACTGTACCCCATTGTTAATTTGGGGGCAAAATAATAGTTTTTCCTTGAAGTTGCTCCTGTTGGGTATTTGGTTACATCAAGGAGAAAAGTAACTAATACAATGTGGGTTAGATAATCTTCCATAGGAAAGGAAAGGATATTGTATTTCATCAACTGTATTTCATCGGTGGGGCATGTCAAATGAGAAAAGCAAACACACACATCTTGCATAACAGGCTCCAGAAGAACAGCTCCCATACACAACTTCCACAAAATAAATTTGGAACTACTAGTAAGTACAGGAGAGAGGGGTCTGATTTCCAGTTCTATTCCTGACACCAAGTTTATGATCTTAAGAAGTTACTTTTTTTGTTGGATCTCAAATTCTTCTCATAAAATAAAAAAATATATTGGACTAGAAACTCTCCAATGGTCTTTAGGACTAAAGCTTTATTTAGGTTTTATTCTCTTAGAAGCCTTTAGCACCAAGCCTTATTATGTGCGTTGCTACCCACAACTAGTTTTTAAGTATCCTTCAGCTGTACTGGTTAAAAATGATATGCTAATTCACGCGCTTCCTGCTGTGCCCTGAAGTGTGTCCCGCATGAAATTCAGATGGTGAAGCCCCACCCCCCTCAACTGTGGCTACATTTGGATAATTCAGGTTTTATGAGGATGTGCAATTTTTCTTGATCTCATGCCATTAGTATCTTCATAAGGGACACCCAAGAGCTCATTCTTTGCCATGTGAGGACGCATTGAGAAGGTGGCCATCTACAAGACAGTCTCCATTAGAAACTGAATCGACTGACACCTTGATCATGGACTTTCAGTCTTCAAAACTTCAAGGAATAAGTTTCTATTATTTAATCTACATAGTCTATTTTTAAAAATAAGATATTCTTAGTTATTAGAAGGGTGTGTCTGTGGTAGTGGCATTCTGTCTTGGGGTTCACACAGAACAACAGGTTTCTAATCAAAAGAAGATGAATAGTATCCATGCAATGTGTGTGGTGCTTCCTTCTCCCTGCCATTCATCATCTATGTACATCACACGTCATGTATTTTTCCAGCTTGTGTAGGAGTCCAGCTTCATGTAACTACAGCCACTTTATTATAACTTCATTTGTTTCCACCAGGTGATCCTGGTACTCCAAACTTAGTAGGCTAAACATGGCCATTAAGACAGTCCGCAGATCATTTTGTGCCATGCCTGGACTACTTCTTAACTGACATGTTAATAGTGTTTGAGAAAGCCCATGTCCATTCTTGTTGCCATTGTACACCTTTGTTTAGCTTGGCATACAAACCCCTTATTTCTGCCTTAGGCATGGGCATTATTTTGTTTGCTGCCACCCAAGTGATGCTTCTGCCCATAAGTCCATAATTACTGACATTTTGTGCAACCCTAGGAGTCTCTGTCCCTCTCTACTTTCTATTTTGGTGACTCATTCTCGTTCACTGCCTTTTTTCTACCACATCTTGGCTCCCAGGCCAAACCTAAAGTAAATTTAAAAACACCTAGTCTCCCTTCTTACTGGGACATACATAGCTTCCTTCATTTCTTCTTCCTTTCTACCAGGTATTGGGCATAAGGGCTGGCAAAGAGGATTCAGCCAAAGGTTTCTGGAATGAGCTCATTTCATAAGTTAAAAATAACCTAGGTTTAC
Source organism: Peromyscus attwateri (assembly GCA_902168425.1). NCBI lineage: Eukaryota > Metazoa > Chordata > Mammalia > Rodentia > Cricetidae > Peromyscus > Peromyscus attwateri. The sequence continues at coordinate 50,808 of CABHPP010108349.1, forward strand.
TAGAACAGCTGGAGACTTGAAAGACATTAGGTTCATGGCTGAAGGGGAAATTGGACTCAGGGATGAAGTTACCTTGGGAGTTTGAGATAAAGGAGACCTAATGGAAAGACAGAGCTCTGGTGTAATGAGCTGAGGTACACACCTCAAAACAGCCCCAGACAGAGATGAGTGGAGTCTCCTGGGCTCTAAGAATGATAGAGGAAAGTCAGGAGTTATTGTAATTGTCACACAACTGCAGCTTCACCAGCTTTGAATTAAGGCATTCTGTTGCTCCTAGCAGGCTGTGGTTTTCACAGTTTGAACTCTGTATCATGTCCCCTTGGTACTATAGAGACATAAAACTCTAAGGAAAACTAGATTTGATACCTGAATGGGAAGAATGATAGTGTCAATTATTAATGTGTGATCATAAACTTTGTCTTTGGCTTTTTAATTCTCCTCTTGTATAAATAGGAGTTAATAACAGGCTCCTTATGGCATCACAGAGATTAAATGAAAGATTAAAAGATTTCTTTGCAATGTGTATTTACTGTAAGCCATGGCTATTATACAAAAATAAATAATTTTAAAATGACTTTTTAAAAATGTGGTGCTAGGGATCAAGCCCAGGGCCCTTCACATAAGCTAGGAAAGTGCTCTGTCACCAAGTCATTCCTCTAGCCTTCAAAATGATTACTTTTATGAATTTAGTAACTATTCCATAATCTTAACATACTGGTACTTCACCACTGAATTGTATATATTTTATCTACACATTTTTCATTAATAGTTAGCCAAGCTGAACAAACTGGCCATTAAAACATGAAACACTGATTCTAACTGCAAAAGAAGTACAATAAGCCCTCATCTGTGAGTTTTGCATTCCTATGTTCAAGTGAAGCATTTATGTAATTATTCTTTTAATAAAAACTTGGGAGTCTATCAGGGTAAAAATTTTATTGATCAGAGAAGCGGCCAGTGATCTCCTCTCTCTCTCCTTCCTTGATCCAAAAAGGGTCAAGACCCTCTCTAAGCCCACCCTACTACTTCCTGTGTCTATCTGTCCTCAGTCCTTCAAAACCTCTATGGTTAATTCTGGTCAACTAGTAGCTAGCTCTGCCTTCTGATTCAAAATAAACTTTATTGTCAGTCTCAGGAGCATCAAAATGCAATCAAAATATCACACAACATTCCCCCCCACCTTTTTTGGTTTTTCAAGACAGGGTTTCTCTGTGTAGCTTTGTGCCTTTCCTGGAACTCACTTTGTAGCCCAGGCTGGCCTCGAACTCACAAAGATCCGCCTGCCTCTGCCTCCCGAGTGCTGGGATTAAAGGCGTGCGCCACCACCACCTGGCAACATTTCCCTCTTTTTGTCTAAATAAAAAGGGAAGGTTTTAACTCTGACACAGGAAAACTATATACAATAAGAACAATTATCAGGTAAGAATTACATTCACAATGTCTAGTCCATTTGAATTTGGCATATTTAGAGAAAATACTCCATTATCTATTGGTGAGTTCAAAGTTTTGTACCTAATTCACTTTCTATCGTTACTTGTATTACCAACCAAAAACTATCCTTTTATGTCTTTCAACCTTATACATTTTACACCTCTTTTGTGAGTTTCTTTTCTGAATTTGATAACAAGGAAAACTATAACTATGTAGTCTTCAACTCCATCAGAAACCTGAGAAGGATATATTACTTGAGTAAACAGGAAGTGTAGAGTAAACAACTTCCAAAACTATAGAAATGACAGAAACAGCTGGCTGCCTGGACAGTCCAAGGTTCTTCTGCAATGTTGGAGCATCCATCTTCGGCCTACAGGCCTAGAATACCTGACAGACTTTTCTGTAAAGCAGGAATTTTGAAGGACTATCCTGCCTTGTCTTGGCAAAGTTCGGCAGTGTCTTTCTTTTGTATCCTGCTTGTCCAATTTGGATGGCATATTGTCAGCAGCTGAGGTAAGGGCAGTTTCTTGCCCAGTGGCTAACTTTTGCCACAGAGAAAGAAAACTCCATATGGAGTTTCTTCGATACCCATCATTTTCTCTGAAGTAGACTGGTGCTGCCAGGAGCAGATATGTTTCATTGTCATGCAAAGCTTCATGTTATTAAAACATCTTAAATGCTATATTCTGTAGATCTCTGAAGTGTTTGAAGACCACCTTTCTATCTAAAATATATCTGTTTGATCTAGAAAACATACCCAGTATGACTACAAATTTGACTGTAATAGGTGACTACTAACCTGCATTTCTTTATTATCCTAAATAGTTTGTAATCATAACTTTCAAGGACTAGGAATTTGCATTACATCGTTAAAGGAACTGCATAGGTACAATACCTTAAATAAGAGTAGAAATGTACGTACAGTATGTTCTAACAAAAATAACCTTTAACTTGTATCAATATACAAAAATACCTTAAATAAGAGTAGAAACATATGTCCAGTATAACAAAAATAGCAAAACAAAAAAATATGTATCAATACTAATGTAAAATATTTAAGACTAGTAGTTGCTTTTTTAGTTTAAAAGTAGATTCAATAATCTACCCTTTTATCCTATCATTTCTATACCCCCTTTTCTTTTCAGAACGAATCTAATCTCCTTTGTTCAGCTTTTTTCTTGACCATTACTAATAACAACTTGTAACCAACACCCTTATATGATGACAAATATTAATATCCCATTGAATGACCAAAAACCACCCACCCTACCTCTTGGGAATGTGGGTGTCATATTTTCTAGATTGTTTCCTGTTGTCTGGGGTGGGGGTGGCATCTCTAGCAGACCCTGAGAAAATGGAGATAACTGTCAAGTCCTGGAAGAGCTAGCTGTATCATTTGTTGCCAGTCTCTGTGTAATAGGAAAGTGCAGGGCTTATCTGAAGTCTGGGTTGGAGTAGTGCATGAGGCTGGACCATCTCAGCTAGCCACCTTGAAATTGTCCTGAGCAGTTTGCAGTCCAAAGATGTTCTTTGGGTGATGTTTGTCAGTTTAGTGGGGTTACCACAATCCAGGTGGAATCGTTGTTGTGGGGCCCCATCATTCTTTTGGAGACTTCAAAAGTCGCTGTTATGAATGGTCATGGTTCACTGAATAAAACTTGAACATTTTAAATGTCATATGCAGCAGATATCAGAGAGGTTAAGGACCACAGTTTGTTAAGTACATCCGGAATACACAAACTTAATTCCTAGTTACCTGATTGAGACTCGAGACCAAAATCACATACAGGAAACTAGATGAAGTCTATTTCTAGAATTAGTTAGTACTCTATATGACCATTAATATCACAACAGAAAGTTTAAATATATATATAATTTATATATATAATATATGTATATATAAACTTTATAAATTTTGAGGTAATATTTATAGCTTGAGAAAAGTTTTAAAGAATCAAAATTAAACAAAGGATTATGAGGCTAGTGGCAACAGAATAGTCCCTTAATTTTGTTTTTTGTTTTTTTCTGTCCCATACCAGGTGGCTCTGTCTGACATGAGACAGAGAAAAATCTGCTTGTGTTTAGAGAAGGGGAGAGTCACACTCCAACTCCAAAGCCAGCTTTAATTTTTAATTGAACTGAGACTACAAAAAGACCATTTGCCTTATATGTCTGTAGAGAACAGCAGAAAGAAACATTTGGGAAGATTTATGAAATCTTATCCTGTTGGAAACATGCTATCCTATTAGGCCAATTTACTCCTTTTCTTGGGACATTTTTTCCCAATGATTCTCCCTTTTTTTTTTTTAGGTTTTTTTTGAGACAGGGTTTCTCTGTGTAGTTTTAGTGCCTGTCCTGGATTTCGCTCTGTAGACCAGGCTGGCCTCGAACTCACAGAGATCTTCCTGGCTCTGCCTCCTGAGTGCTGGGATTAAAGGCGTGCGCCACCACCGCCCTGCCCGTTCTCCCTTCTTCAGATGTTTCATTTGTCCTGTGGTCTTCAGATTCCTTAGTTGGATGCTTTTATTCTCCTGGAAAGACAGAAACAAGACCCTGCCCGTGCCTTAACTTTGGGGAATTTCCTTTTTGGCAGGTTATAGCTGATCAAGTGAAAGGAATTGTTCATCTTATAAGTTAGTTTAGATTGAATGGCCATGCTGTTTGATGAACTATCACCTCTTCTAATCAAGAAGTCTCTCCTATTTAAATCTAATCATTATCAATTTTGTAGGCATCCATAGCTTTTCTTCTCCCGTGGAAACAAAAGGAAAACCTTTTCCCCATTGTAACACATATCCTAGTTTCCATTCTGAGGTCAACACATCTTTGAAATATACAGGCTGATTTAATTCAACAGTTTTTTTCTATTATCCAATGTCTCTCCGCAGCTGTCATTCCTTTTTCATTAGCATTTTAAAAATTAAAGTTAATAAAGCATTGTGCAATCTGTCTCTGGGGGTCTTTATTACCCGTTTCTGTTTATTAAACATATCTTTAAAATGCATTTAGATACTTCTATAACTGCCTGTCCTGTAGGATTGTACGGTATACCTGTAATATGCTTTATGTTGTAATATGCAAAAAACTGTTTCAGTACTAGAGACATATGCTAGAGAATTGTCAGTCTTAATTTGTATTATTCACATAATGGCCATAACTGGTGGTCATTATTGTATGGTAATTGGATAAACTAAGGTTGGTTTTCTAATAACCTTGAGTCACTCCTCTTCAGTTTCATATTGTGAAGATGCAGGAGCTTCTTCTCTAAACTCCTCTGTCAGTATTTGAATATTTTTCTTAGTTTCATTATGTCTTTCTAAGGATTGCATTTTATCAGTCAATTTTTTTGTATTTGGCACTGATATCAAACAACTTTTTTAGGGATAAAACATGAATTACCAAACTGATAATGATTATACTTCACATTATGTCAATCCCAGTTAAGTTGATTATCCCTTCATTTAATTGTTCCATTTTCAAACCATCCATTGTGGAACCATACATAGACCTAACTCCCTACATCATAACATTGTTTCCCATTTCTAACATAGGAAAACCTTTTTTTTTATTTAAAAAAACAAAAACTAATTCCAATTCCCATCCTTAAGAATCCCCCCCCCCAAAAAAAAATAAAACAAAAAACAAACAAAGAAAGAAAGAATTCCCAGTTACCTCACCAGATCTGCTCACGATGATAGTGAAGTGTGAGGATGACTGTCGCTTTGTAGCACGGCTGGGCAGAGAACACAGGCGATGCACAGCCTGCCTGAGGGCAGCTGTAGCTGCTGGCATGCATGTAGCTGGGAGCTGAGTGTGTGGTGGTCGCAGTAACAATAGAAGCCCAAGCGGGTTTTGGGAGTTGAGGTGGCTGACCTAGTATGGCAGCCCCCCGAGGAAGGGGCCCAGGGGAAGCCCACAACCCGTGGGTAGAGGGAGCTAGCTGCCTAAAAAGCAGACACGGGAATGTGTGGAAGAAGCACATGCTGAGAGTGAAATCACGGGGCTGCCTGAAGGCAGAGCTGGCTGGCAGTGGGCATCTCACTGGTGGCGATGGCGTTTGGAGCCCGGGTGACTGCGGAGTTCAGGGCCAGGAATGGGTGGCAGCTGGAGGCTGCAACAGGAAAATTCCAGACTTGCTTAGAGGGCTTGGGGCGAGGGAGGAAAAGGCAGCCGCAGTGGGGGCTCCAGCAGCTGCAAAACCAGGAGCAAGTGGTTACATTGTGATTCCATGCCCTGAGTTGGATGCTGGATGAAGTGTTTATCTAAATATTCCTTTATCAATAAAATCTCAGGAGTCTATTTTGGTAAAAACCTGATTGATCAGAGAAGTAGGAGGGAAGCAACCAGTAACCTCCTCTCTCTCTCTCCTTCCTTGATCCAAAAGAGGTCAAGATCCTCTCTAAGCCCCGCCCTACTACTTCCTGTGTCTATCTGTCCTCAGTCCTTCAAAACCTCTATAGTTAATTTTGGTCAGCTAGTAGTTAGCTTTGCCTTCTGATTCAAAACAAACTTTATTGTCAATCTCAGGAGCATCAGAATGCAAACAAAATATCACACAATATTCAACAATTTCAAAAAAAATTTCAGAAACATTGCATCATGGACTCTAGTCATATGGAACTGTAAGCCCAACTAAATATTTTTTTTCATAAGTTTCTTTGGTCATGGTATTCTGTCACAGCATATAGAAAAGTAACTAATACACCTTCTTCTAGGATCCATAGGCACCTACACACGTGTATTCACGCACACAAAAATAATAAAATAATGAATTTAAAAAGGTGATAGAGTGGATGAATATAATCAAAGTATATTAAAAGCTTAGATAGATAAATACAAAGTACAATGACATAAATGTTTGAAAATGTTATAGTTAATGGATTGTTTCATAAATGCAATTATTATTGAAAACATATAAAAGAGTTGAAATATGGACATGTCAACATACAACAAAATATTTTACAATAAATTCTTGGCTTAGTTACTTTTCTATTGCCATGACTAAACACCCATGGCCAAGGCAACTTAAAGAAGAGAGCACCATCCCCCAAACAAGAAAAGAACATTTCATCGGGGCTTACAGTTTCAGAGGGTGAGTTCCTGACTGCCATGGTAGGGAGCATGGCGGCAGGGTAGGAGGACATGGCGCAGGAGCAGTAGCTGAGAGCTTGTATCTGATCCACAAGCATGAGTCAGAGAGAGAGACAGCGTGAGAGAGCCAGCCAATTGTAATGACATGAGGCATCTGAAGATAAAAGTCCACCGCCAGTGACACACCTCCTCCAAAAGGCCACACCTCCTGATTTTCCCCAACAGTTCCACTAACTGGAGACCACGCATTCAAATAAATTCGCCTGTGGGGTCATTCTCATTTAAACCACCACAGTCCTCCTGCATGAGTCAGACTTTTCATCACTGAAAAGAAAAAAAAAAAAAAAAAAAGACACGCAACTCAGGTAGGGTTTATTTGGGATCATGGTTTCTCAGGTTTCAGTTAGTGTTTAACTGATTCTATTTTTCTCAACTTTTAGTCCACTGGGTCTGAGGCAAAGCTTAACATCATGGCAGAGGAAGTATGTAGATGAGGAGGATGCCCACTACATAGCAGGCAGGAACTACATAGGAACATAGTGGAACTACAGGAATATAGCAGATAGAATGGACGGGACCAGATCATGCCCTTGACCTACTTATAGTAAGGCATCAGCTCTGGAAATTTCCACTACTTCCTCAAATGGTGCTATCAGCTGGAGACCCAGCACTCAAGTCAGGAGACTATGGGGGACATTTCTCATTCAAAGTATAATGCCTCCACTATTTAACATTATTATTAAAGTCATATTCAAAGCTGGGATTGTTGCTTAGTGGTAGAACACTTGCCTAGTATGCATGAGGTCCTGAGTTTGATTCACACTCTCTCTCTCTCTCTCTCTCTCTAACATAAAACTGCATTCTTAGTGACTGTAGTTTATTTTTTCATGCCATGTAAAAAGAATTCTTGTATATTTTTTCTATTATCACTTAGACTCAATTTTTATTTTATTTATTTACTTATTTATTTATTACTTATTCGTGTGTGTGTGTGTGTGTGTGTGTGTGTGTGTGTGATGTCCACAGAGGCCAGAAAGAAGGCAGTTAAAGATGATTCTGAGCTGCCATGTAGGCACTCAGAAAGAACCAGGATCCTCTGCAAGAGCAGCAAGTGATCTTAACCACTCAGCCTCTTCTCTAGTCCCACTTTGATAATATTTTGTAACAACTTGGGATAGCTAATTAGTTGTTTTTTGTAGCTTATCCTATGATAGTTTTACTTTCCTTTTAAAAATATTATATAAAATTCATTAAAATTAAAACAAGTGAGGTGTTACCTCAATGAATTGTAGGTATTTGCTCAATTCTGTGTTCTCATTAGTTAGTATGATGCATAAACTTTCATGCTTATACTATACTACACGTCATAGTCTACTGGGCTTCATTAACATTATGTGTTTCTGATGAAATATTACAACTTCAATCTTGTCTTGAATTTCTAATTATATGAAAAAATTCAAGCTATATATCTGATTAATGATACTGGTATAATTTCCTTGGCATTTAAACTCAGAAATGATCAAATAGAACATGAATAATCATATCTTGAATGGAGCTCACTGTCAGTCACAGGTCATTATTTCAGCAGGGAAAAGAGTAAAGAATTTATAGGTAAATTGTATTTCCTATGGGATAGAGATAAAAATCCATACAGTAATGGAGATTCGTCTTTAATAGATTTGTGGTGGGATGGGGGGCAGTTAACAGAAACATTATTACCACCTAGCAGGAACCATTGCACAAACTTCACTGAAGTCTAACCATAAACAAATTACCATTAACCATAGGCAATTTGGAGATATTCAGAACAGGTTCCCGATTTAGGAGAAGAGGCACCTTATCCCTTGTAGGGGCCCTTTTTAGATGTCACCTAAAATTGAATTTTTTTTTTTTTTTTACTGCACTTGGAAATAAAACTGTGACCATCAAGACTTTAATTCCAATTGGAGCTTTGTGTCAGTGAAGAATTTCCAGCTACTATTCAGTAAAAACTTACTCAAATTTTGTAGCTGTGTTTGATGGGCTGTTGTGCCAGTGGCTGAGCCCTTTGTATTAGTGTTAGTAATGTGGGGGCCAGGTATCTCTGAAGCCCGTTCCTGCTTTACCATGTTGGTCCTGTCTTTAGGAAGGTTTGAATGGAGGCCTCAAGGAAGAAAGGAGTTCTCCTGTGGACTTCCCACCTGCTCCTCTTGCTGTGAACATTACCCCAGCAATGTTTCACTTAAGCAACAGTAAACAATGCACAGAGTGAATTGAATACTGTTTTCTAATCCCAGAATAGACTCAATCCACCCGCACACAGTGGACAGTGGCCTCAGCCAGCCCTCAGAAGTCCATATTCTGGCCCCACTGGACAAGTACCCTTCTCAGAGGCTGGGCTTCAACTCCACGGGGGCCTCCTCCATGCTTCACTTTAGCTCACCAAGAGGATGGACATTCTACTCTCCGCTGCTATTATATCTTTGGTGTTTGGTGTTCTCTTTTTAAAACCTTTTCTGTGCTTCTAAATGTAGCTGATAGTTTTTAGACCTTCATATTAAGTTTTCTCTAAAAATAACTCATGGAGTTCTATCCTCAACCATAACAGTCATAATAGAAGGAAAAGGATCACTCAAATTGTAGAGCTAGGACTTTAAAAATAATCATATTTGCTTAGAGTGCGATACGGCTGTAACTGGCCAGGCTTGGCGGTATACAGCTGTGATCTCAGCGTGCAAGAGGACGAGTAAGGAGGACTGCCGTAAACTTAAACTCCAGCTTGAGCTGCATCTAGAGACCCCATCTCAAAACACCAAATCAAACAACGAACAAAACGTATTTGATAAAGAGAGAGGTCATGGGAAAGTTCTCTCAAAATTGGCTGGACCCACATTTTTCTCTATCTTAATGTGAGTCTCAGATTCTTACTACTATCCCATTAATCTGAACTAGTTACTTTCTTATGGCAGCACCACATTTTCCTGATTATTATCGCTTAATAGTAGATTGTGAAACTGTAAAGTATGAGTCATCCAAATTTATTCCTTTTCAAATAATATTTGGGCTGGTATGATTCTCTGACATTTCATATAAACCCTAAGATCATTTTTCATCTCTTTCTGAAAAAACGGTTGCTGTAATTTTGTAGATGTTATTTTGAATGTGCAGATAAATTTGGGAGTATTCCTATCTTAATTATATAAAGTTTTCCAATCTATGACACAAAATATCAAGATGCCATTTAGGTCTTTCAAATTTCTTGCAGTGAAACTTTATACTTCCAAATATGTAACTTTTAGAGTTATTTTGTTAAGTTTGTAGTAGGACAGGCCCATAGGGTCGAGGAAATTGGCTCAGACCAGTAGCCAAGGCATACACATAAAGTACTCCTCAAGAGCCAACCTGGAGTCTGCCTGAGGGCCTAGTTGCTGTTGGAGTTCCTGATCATGCCCAGCCAATGAGGGGCGACCACACAGACTGGGCACTGGGAGGAGGGTATATAAGGCCTTCCCTGTTATTGAATATGAGTTTGTTATTTGCTTTCAACAGACTCCCAGTGTCTGTGTTGTTGACCTCGCGTCTTCTCACCCCCTCCCTCGAGGGAGCCGTTAGACTCCAAGCAACAAAGTTTTATTCTCAAATATTTTAGTTTTTGCCATAATAAATAACAACTCAGATTACTATGCAACTCTTCAAATAATTCTATAGGACATGTAGCATAATGTTGAAATTTATTACTGAAGTGAACTATAATAACACAGATAGTTTTCATGTAAAAATAGGGATACCATTGCATTATGAAACTAGGACAGTAGAAATGAATAAACACAGAAAAGAAGTCAAAAGGATTTTCTATTTTCCTACCTTTAAAAAAATTTCAAACACTTTTCATGATGATTATTTTAATGTCAATGATAGTGAAAAGTCAATGTAGATGAATTGCTAAACAGTCTTATTAATAAAAAAAAACCTGGGAGCCAGGTATTGGGGTGAAATCTGAAAGATCCAAGAAGCAGAACAAGCCACAGCTAACCTCATCTCACCAACTTCTCAGCTGATCCTGTTTCTTCAATCTGGAAGCCTCTGAGTCCTCATCTGAATGGATCTCAGCTGAACTGCTGCTAAAAGCCTAAAAGCTTAAAACCTCTAGTTCCTGGTCCTCATGCCTTATATACTTTTCTGCTTCCTGCCATCACTTCCTGGGATTAAAGGCATGTGTCTTTCCCAAGTAAGACATGAGATCTCAAGACCTGGAATTAAAGGTGTATGCCACCATTCCTGACTCTGTTGCCAGTGTGGCCTTGAAATCACAGAGCTCTGGATAGATCTCTGCCTTCCAAGTGATAGGATTAAAGGTGTGTGTGCCACCATTTTCTGGCCTCTATGTCTATCTAGTGGCTGTTCTGTTCTCTGACCCCAGATAAGTTTATTAGGGTGCACAATATATTGGGGGACACAATATCACCATAAAAGTCCAAAGACATTACTTACAAAAATTCAATGACTTTGCTTTATTTGGTCATTAAAATAATCACAGTGTACAGGCACTTGTTGTCAAACCTGATGAGCTCAGTTCAATCTCCCCTCCATGAGCCTGCCTAGTGGAAGAGAACCATTTCCTACATGTTGCCCTTTCACTTCCACACATGTGCTGGCATGATTAGTGCATGACACACAGACACACAGACACACACACACACACACACACACACATACACACTCACATATAAATGTAAATTTAAAAAAACATTTAAAATGGTCAGATGAGATTGTGTTGTATCTCATTGATAGTTTTTTGTATGTCTGTTTTATGAAAGTAGAAGTAAAGCTGTTATACTGAGATCATATTTGATGTGTTAACCTCACAAGAATCTTGCTGTTTCTAGTGCTAAGCAGCTCGTGCAATATCCATGTATATAATGCTACTTATATTTTCTTCCATATAAATCTTTAGTTTTTTTTAATTCCCAGTGAAATTAATTCATGTTATACATTACTATGGATATAGCTCAACAGTTTGTAATTGCTTAAATATATCAGTAGGAGTATCTGGGAAGATGGTTCTGTGAGTAAATGCTGTAATAATCAACCTTGAGCACCTGGGTTTGGATCCTCGGTACTCATAAAAGGTGTTGGACAGTACAGTGAATAGCTATAATGCCAGTGTTGGGGAAGTGGAGACAGGAGGGTGCCTGGAGCTAGCTGGCCAGTTAGCCTAGCTAATTGATGACCTTCACATTAAGTGAGAGGTGCTGTCTCAAAAATAAGATGGAGAGCTATGAAGAAAGATATCTGGCATTCAGCTGTGACCTCCACAGCCCGTGCACATACACGTACCTTCATGGACATGCACACATGCAAACAAAACGTATTGGCAGAAAACTGCATATCTGACATTGTATGAAATGATTTTTATCTTTCATGGGGTAGATAATCCAATTCTGACTTTCACATAAAGATCCTGTCAGAACAATCTGTTATACCTAATGCTGTCAGCGGTAGCAGTCCAGCATTGCTGCCAGTGGCCTGAAGATTCTCTCTCCCCATCAAGTAAAACTGGATCCTTAAGCCCTGAAACAATTCAGGATGAGTCAGAGTGGAGCAAAGTCAGTAAATTTATAAAGCATTTATAGGAGATAGTACACACTTAAGATTGAAGTGTGTACACAGAGAGAAGCTTAAAAACGTTATATACACGGAAATAGGTTTCTCAGGAGAGTCACACTTGTTTTTTTTACATTTAAGTGTGTGTGTGTGTGTGTGTGTGTGTGTGTGTGTGTGTGTGTAATTGTGGTTTTTAAAAATTACATTGTTCAAAGACTGTAACTTACAATAAAGTTTAAACACTAAGCCAAGTTTAAAAATTAAGTAAATATATGAGTGGGTTTACTTGTTTCTCTTATCTAAAAAGATTTTGCTTTGTATATGAAATCTATGTGCACTATTTATATTTAGGGACAAGAGAGAAGTGGTTATAGGTTAAACACTCTGGCCCTAAGTAAACACAGTTTTTGAGACCTAGCTTGGCCACACTGTTGTGGAATAATCCTCATGTACACTATAAAGATTTGTCACTTGAATTGGTTTAATAAAATGCTGATTGGCCAGTAGCCAGGCATGAAGTATAGGTGGGGCGACCAAACTAAGAATGCTGGGAAGAGGAAGGGCAGAGTCAGGAGTCACCAGCCAGATGCAGAGGAAATAAGATAAGAATGCTGTACTGAGAAAAGGTACCAAGCCATGTGGCTAAACATAGATAAGAATTATGAGTTAATTTAAGTGTAAGAACTAGTTAGTAACAAGCCTGAGCTATCGCCTGAGCATTTATAAGAAATATTAATTCCTGAGTGGTTACTCAGGAACCGACAGGTGGGAGAAAACCATCTGTTTACACCACACTCTAAAGTTCTTCATATATTCCTTGCTCTGAGAGACTGTATCTTACAAATAACATTTGGCCCAATTGAGAATGTAAATGCAGAGACAAATGACTCTACCTTGTTAGGCATGTGAACTCTGCCACCTGACATTAACCCGTGTGCAGTACCATCGAGGAGGAAAAAACTGATTAGCCTATTCCTAGAAATAAATGGATGACATCCTATAAACTTATCAAAGTAAATTGGGACAATATGAGCCACATGGGTGTATTAAAATTATATGAGGAAAAGCAGGCTTGAGAACTTATTTAACGCATCAGACCAAGGCACAGCTGCAACACCCTCACTTGGTCCCATCCAGAGGACACCAATGATGTAATGGTGATGGCCCCTGCCAACCTGGTATCTTACCACTCGGTGTATGAGCCAAGGGATGGACAGGCAGAGAATTTCTAATGTCCTATCAGCTTCATCTCAGTTTAGTCCCCACTGTAGAGGTGACCTACTTGAATTCCCACCTATCTATGGATCTGCCCATTTGCCCACCTGGATCTGGTTCTCCATTTGCCTCTATGGCCTCCACAGTCATGCATGTTGCTTCTGGAGCTCTACTTGTCCCTGAGGCTTAGCTTAACCCAGGTACTGAGGCTTGGCTTGACCATGTGACCAGTGCCTCCAACCAGGCTTGTTCATGCCTTATCTAAGCACTTGGAACACTCTGCATCTGCACCAACCTCCTGTGTGCCCTCCAGTGAGGTCTCTTTGGAGCTCCTTGACCCCTGTGGTCATCTCTTTAACCTTTTTGCAGCGATTCTGTAGCCAACATGAATAGACGCAGATATAAATATTTTAACTGTGTGATGTGTGGTGTGCAATGAGAGCTAATATTCATAGTTAAGATTGGAATACAAGAGCCTGTGTTTGCTTAGCCAGCCATCAAAGGAAATCAGTACAGTTGGCAAACTAAAGCCAATGAAACTGACATATGTAGCTTGTGAATTTGTTGTTATTCTATAAATTCTGACATTGCGGAAAGATGGATGTGTCCATTGATGCATCTAGCATAGCATGCTCGTGACAATAGTTCATTTGCTGCTTTGAACACCATTGTTTGAGATGTCTTTGGGAAAATCAGTGTTATCTCTGTAGGCAATCTTGGTTTTATTAGTTGTATTGATGTTTCCTGATTTTCAGCCAGCAGCAAATGGATCTCAGGGTGTCTTTCTTTACCCATGTCTCCTTAATTTTTCTTTCTCTCCTACCTCCACAACCTCATAACTGTTCATTTCATGGACACAAGCTAAAACAAACCACACTTTCTTGGGTTTGCTCATGACAGTACCTGAAAGTGGTGGATTTATAGTTATTACCAACTAGAATTCCAGGAGAAGCTGTGTCTACAAAGCCTCATCGACTGATTAGAACTCAGTGAAGAAGAGAGATTGGATGTTGCAGGTCCAGAGGCTAATTACCTTATTTTGGGCTAGCTTTACAGCCTCCCTTCCCCCCAGTCATTTCTTGGCCACCTTTGTGTTGGAACTGACATCCTGTGGATAATAAATTCAAAACACTTTGTAATCTATGAATTTAGCAGGCCACTAGCTTCCACCAACCCTAAAACTCAGATGTCATCAGATAGCATCTGAGGTCTGTAGAAAAGCTCCCCATATCTAGCTGAAATAGCCTCTCTAATGTACCTACTGGTGTATTTTAAAATGGCCTTAAATAATGACTGTTCTGTAAAACTGACACTGCTTCCACGCTGGAACATGGAATTGGGGGTAATCTTAATTTGTGTTCTCTGGCCATGGTCACTTAAATTTGGTTCTAGAGAGCAGTGGTTCTCAACCTTCCTAATGCATCAATCCTTTAATACAATTCCTCATGTTGTGGTGACCTCCAACCATAAAATTATTTATTTTTGCTACTTCATAACTATAATTTTTCTGCTATTATGAATCATAATGTAAATACCTGATATGCAGGATAACTGATATGTGACCCCCATGAAAAGGTTGTTCGACCGCCTAAAGAGGGCGTGACCCACAGGTTGAGGACCACTGCTTTAGAGTAAACTATCTATCATTCCCTTTAAGATGAAAGCTGTCTGTCCCCCCCGACCACCACTGTGGAAATTAGGTATGTGGGGATGAGTTGATGCTGGGATGTTTCGTAGCTACAGAATCACAACCCAGTTTTCTGCACTGGTAATGTGGAGAAGATCAGCTCAAACTGTGTCTGATTTGGCTGGTGCCATTGCTCCCTGGGTATCTGGAACAGACTCTTTGCTACCAAGTATTGTTTTCAGCTGGGAGATCAATTTAATTAGTGAATAATTCTAATCTACTAATTTAGCTAACACTTCTTTGGAGAATTGTATCATTTGGCAAAATGTTTTGAGACTTCACAGAATCCGGCAAAGTTTCTGGGCAGTGTGCCTTCATTTACTGAATCACTGTGGCTCCTTCATATTTGATTTAACTATTCTGTGCTTTGGCATTGTAAGGTTTCTGCCAAACCTACTGACTTGTGTTCATTACGACCAGTCTACAAAGCACCTGCTTTCCTGGGAAAGGATCTGATTACTGAAACACAGTTCTCACCAAGGAAAGGGCTTAAATTTCTTGGCCGACTTCCTGTTTTATCAGGCTGCCGGTTAGTCTTTCTGTTTGTTGTACTTAGCCAACATTTCTTCCTTCTCTTTTGTTCTGGAAAGGCCCTGCTGTGAATCGCTCTCTATTTTCTTCTTTCTATCCTCTTAAGGCGGATCATGCTGTGCCCAGCCCAGCATCTAGATTGTGCTGTGATATGAATACAATGCATCTAGTTCCTGCTACCATCTCAGGGGAGCCCTTTAGATACAAGGACATCCAGAGTTAGGCCTGTGCCTCCACTCCACTGTCCCCGTCAGCAACTCCTGTACTCTTCTTTTGTTTCTATTCCAGGTACCTTTCTCCATTTTTCATTAAAGGGCTCCTCTTGTGCTCTTGAAAGGCAGGACCAGTGGAGGCAGGGGTGCTTTCAATTCATTCCTTTGTTCCAAGGACAGCTGGTTCCGGCAGTGCCCTCTTAAAAAATGGAAAGAATCCCACTGGGGAAATCACCTGAAACCCAAAATACTTTCTTGCAAAATGGAAGCAGAACCTACTGTTACTAACTCTGTGATCTTGGGTTGGAAGTAGCATTTCTTCACATCTCAGTTTCTTCCTGTGAAAAAGAACAGAGTGGACTAGATTTGTTTATTTTTGGCAGGTGGACAGAATGCTTTGTGAGTCCCTTGAAAGCCTTGGACTTTGTCTTTAGAAGAGTGCAAATCTGAAAACATCTATGAAAACTATAAACAAGTTAGGGTCTGGCACACTGGAGATCCAAGTCTACTGGGTTGAAAGAATAAAGTCATAAGTACAACCTCTAAATTCATTTTGAAGCCTCATATTCTGAACATCCCTCTTGAGGCTCTTGACCTGATTGAGAATGTCCTCAGCACTTACACCTCCCTCAAGCCTCATTTCTGTGAAGTGTCAAATGTTCTCTTTCCTACTAGTTAGTCATAAAGGGTCACCTTGGGCCAAATCACAGAACTGTAATAAGACTGTAGGAAGTGGCCAGCCATTATTATTATTTTTTCTTTTGAAACTTGTTTTTCTCCTGTGGCTTTCAAAATTTCTTTAAAGTGGACATAACACAAACTTCACCATTTTAAGTATATATTTTGAGATTAGGCTGTGTCCTGCCCTAAGTTATCCCATATTGTATAAACTTGTGGTTTTTCAGGCATTGGTGTGCCCAATCAGACTCCATTTTAGAAACAGATTTTGACTCCATTTTGAGGATGGAGGATGACTGGGCACCTGGGTGAATATATAAAGGACACACTTTGCCTGGTAACTCCTATGCAGCACAGACTGATAGATAATGTCTTATTTCTGGAAGGGGACTACACTATACATTTGTTAGGGGGAACTGGGACTGTAGGGACTCATGAGTTTATTAAGATCATATCAAGTAAAGCAGGCCTGATAACTTATCAGCCATATTAGATCAATTGAAATGGTATATTGTAGCTAGAGTTTTCCTGCCTGGCCCACAGTCAGGATAATCTCTTTCACCTGCCAGTCCCAAAGCCGCTCAGACCCAACCAAGGAAACACAGAGACTTCTATTGCTTATAAACTGTATGGCCGTGGCAGGCTTCTTGCTAACTGTCCTTATATCTTAAGTTATCCATTTCCATAAATCTATATCTTGCCACATGGCTCGTGGCTTACCGGCATCTTTACATGCTGCTTGTCCTGGCGGTTGCTGGCTGGCAGGCTGGCAGGCAGTCTCCTTCTGCCTTCCTGCTCTTTTAATTCTCTCTGTTAGTCCCGCCTACTTCCTGCCTAGCCACTGGCCAATCAGTGCTTTATTAGCAACACATTTGCCATACAGAACATCCCACAGCAGTATATAACTCCTTTCCCTGAACCCCATAAAAAGGTTAACACCTACCACAGTAATAGTGATGGCTCCTGTCATCTGACTGCCCAGGATGTATATCAGGTGTGTGAGTCAAAGGATTGACAGGCAGAGAACTCCTGACTGTTTTATGAGCTTTGTCTTGGCTCTATTTCCATTGATTCCCATGTTGACATGGCCTACTCAATTGGTCCTCCTGTTCACCCACCTAGACCTGTAATCCATCTGTCTGCTTGTTCATCCACCCATTTGGACTGTTCTTGCCCTTTGCCTCTGTAGCTGGACTCAACACTACAGTTCAATCTGACCACGCAGCTGAACCATGCAACAGCAGATGTAGTGCCTCTGAAGAAAGCCCATCTGGTTTGTTATTTCATCTGCACAGAGATTCTATTTATTTTTCTATTAGCTTTTCAGCTTTGTCCTCCCAAGCTTATTTGAAATTCCTCAAACCTCCTCTCCTCTTAAATCTTTCATTGCAATTCTATATTCTAAATATGTACATTTATAGATATAGATGTATTTACCGTGACATGTAATGAGTGAGTAATTATTATAGGAATAAATAATAATTTATTTTTCATTTTCACCAAGGCTGTCAAGGAAAAAGTGGGAATATCTGGTAAATCGTTTTCAATGAAAGCTCCACACCTTGTGAATTTATGTTTAATAAATTCTGACATTATATAAAATCATGTGTTTGTCTATGATTCTGACATGGCATGTTAATGACAATATAGTTTAGTGTCATTATGTACAAGCACATTGTTGTCTAACCATGACTACTATCTATTTCTGGAATTTTTTTTTTGTCTTACAAAAGAAATACTGTAACTGTTACTCATGTGGATAAAGGGTCCCTGTTGTGGGTTCTTGGCTTCAGAGATGAAATAATTTATGAACAATCTTAGAAGGAGATGTGAGAGTGGTTTTATTGGGGTTGGAAACAAAATGACAGGTCAGGAGAAAGAAAGCAGGCTCAGCAGTGGAAGTCGGTGTGTTGCTGCACAGGAGGAACTTTGGGATATATAAACACATAACATCTAAACATAATATATAAACACAAAATAGTATTAGTTATTTGTCTTATTGCTGCAATAAAATACCTGATAAAAGCAACTGAAGTGGGCGAGACAAGATTTTACTCTGGCTTGTCATTTGGGGGTATATTCTACCTGCCCAGGCAGGGAGGCCATGGTGATAGGAGACTGAAGATGTGATTGGTGACATTGCATTCACAGTCAGGAAGAAGAGAGAGATAACTGCTTGTGCACAGCTCACAAGTTCCTTTTTGTTCAGTCTAGGACCTCAGACCATCCAGTGGTGCCACCCGTTAGCAAGACAAGACCCATAGCTTCTGATTATGTAATCCTTGACAGGCATGCTCAGAAGCTATCCTAATCTAGGTAATCCACCACAGGAGTGCCCAGAGTTAACCAAATACAGACAATTCTGCACAAGCATTCTCAGAGGCTTGTCTCCTGGGTAATTTTAGATTCTGTCAAACTAACAGTATTCACCACTCCAATCATTAATAGTCACATTTTAGCTCCAGGCTGGTCTTTTTTAGCTTGTAAAACAGGTCTTCACCCTTAATACAGGAAGCCCTGGCTGTTTCTTTACCACTGAGTCACTTTCTAGCTACATCTTAAAGAATGTCCTTTTGAAAATGAAATTGATTGCTCAGTGGTTAGGAGCACTGGCTGCTCTTCCAGAGGCCCCGAATTTGATTCCTTCCATCCACTTGGAGGCTCATGGCCGTATGTAGATCCAGTTCTAGGTGATCCAAAACCCTTTTCTGGCCTCCATGGGTATACCAAGCATGCAAGTGGTACACAGACATACATGCAGGCAAAACACCCATACACATAAAAATAAAATATTTTTGAAAAGAAAATGAAATTGTAAGATGTTTTGTAAGGTGCATTGTTCGAGTCTGTGAATGAGACCAGTCTGACGATGGGTAAAGTTGAGTGTCATAAATGTTCTGGTATTCTGTATGGCTCTTGAGCTGCTTTAATCCTCTTGTATAGTGGTATTCTATTTGTACTGAAATGTGATTTTATTTGTATGTTAATAAATAAAGTTGCCTAGGGGTCAGAGCTATTAGCAAGCCATAGCGAAAGCCAGGGCGGTGGTGGTGCACGCCTTTAATCCCAGCACTTGGTAAGCAGAACTAGGTAGATCTCTGTGTGTTCAAGGATACAGCCAGCATTGGAGACACACGCCCTTAATCTCAATACCAACCATAGAAAACTTGGGAGGTCTGTACAGAGAGGCCGTGACGAGACAGCCACGTAGTTAGGTTTACAACCAATGAGAAGGAAGAACCAGAACTCTTTATAAGACAACTGCACAGGAAGAAACTCCCTTTTCGGAGAAGTCTCTTGGCGGGAGAGTCTAGCTGGCGGAAAGCGGGTAAGGCTTCTAGCTCTGACCTCTTGGGCTTTCACCTTTACATTGGCTCTGTGTTTCTTATTTAATAAGGCGGTCGGTTACATCTACACTCTTGTTTGAGATAGTGTTCAGAAAAGAAGCACTGTCTCTATATAGATGTTCTTCACAGCAATGTATTTTTGTTTTTGTTTTCCAGTTGTGCTGACATTTATGATTTTTAGCTACTAAAATGTAAGCCAAATCTGAGCTTTGAGACTCCCTTTTCTTCCCATGCCTCCGTAACTTCCCTGTATTTCTAGCTTGCACAACTTCTGTCTTCTGTTTCTATGAATTTACTATTCTAAAAACTTCATATACTATAAGTAGAGTTGAAATGGGGAAGGGGGAATGCTCACTGAGGGTAAGCAGGCAAGTAGGCTTCCTAGCTTTAGGTGGGCTTTCACTCAAGAGTCAAGATGACAGAAGTCAGTGGTCACACAAAACTTCTGCCAAGTTTGGCACTGATGGCTTCCACCAAGTCAGTGGAAATTTGAAGTGTGAATTTCATGGACAACAGGAGGCTGAGTTAGAAAGGAATTTTATTGTAGAGTTATAGGTGGGGTGGGGAGAGTGTTTAAGAGAAAGAAGGAAGGCAGAGTTGCTGTGTAGCCAGAGTGGCTCTCCAAAAATGGGGTACTACTGAATTGCTTTTCTAGGGGCTGTTATAGGTCTTAGAGCAGAAACTGGATTGAGGTATGGGGAGGTGTTCAGTCCAGTTGATCCATTCAAGAGGAGTCCAGGTATCTCTCAATTTCAGTATCAGCCTAACAAGGCTTTCAAGCAGTAAGGCTTATCCAGGAAGAGTAAAGACAGAAGAACACAAGAATCAAGAATAGGAGCCAGAGGCTCCTTCTGACCTTCCTGGCTTCAAGTCAGGACAGAACGAAGGGCATTCTCAGTTTCTGGACAAGGACAAGAATCTTTTGAGGTTTTTGTCCTGAATTGCTTCACCAGTTTCTATTTCCTAATCTCGTCAGAACCACAGAACTTATTATTTTATGAGAGGCAATTCTATTTATCATAATATAGTGGAGGTTTGTTGACACTGCAGCATTGCCAGAATTCAATTTTAAGGCTGGATAATATTTCATTATATATACAGGCCACATTTTGTTTACCCACTCATCTGCCAATGGACAATTTCATTTCTTCTACATGAGGCTATTTGAATAATATTGTTGAGAACAAAGGTTTACACATATCCACTTGAGTTATTGCCTTTATTCTTTTGAGTATATGCCCAGAGTGATATTGCTAAATCAAATGATAATTATATCTTTGTACTTTTGAGAGGTAGCCATATTTTTTTCCATAGTGGCTACACCATTTTACACTTCCTTTAAAGGTAAGCATGTCTTTCAACTTCTCTGCTTCATTGCTAACACTTGTTATTTTGTATTTATTTTGATACTTGACTTCTAATGAGTGTAAAATGCTGACACGCTGTGGTGCTGGGGAGCCAAGCCAGGGCCTTACACATGCAAGCACTGTCCCATTGAGCTCTTTCTCCAGATTTTTTTTGTGGTTTTGTAATACATTTTTCTAATGACTAGTCACGTATAATAATATCTTTTTGTGTGCTTATTTGCTATTTTGTATAATATCTTTGGAGAAATGTCTAGACAATTTTTCTCTTTTTCATTTTAGCCTGTGCCTTACCCCAAATTCATATGTTAAAGCCCTAACCCTCATGTGATAGCAATTTGAAGGTAAGCCCTTGGGAGTTTATGAGGTCATGAAAATCAAGCCCTTGGGGATGGATTAGTCTTTGTAAGAAGAGACATAAAGGCTGGCAAGAAGGATCATCAGGGAAAGGACCTACTGCCAAGCCCGATAACCTGAGTATAATGCCTGGGATCCAAAGAATGGATGGAGAGAACCAACTCCTCCAAGTTGCCTTTTGCATCCATTGGAGCACTGTACACACACACACTAATTAAAAATGTAAACTTTATGAATAATTGTAAAGCTGGAAGTGTGATGGACCTTAAAGTAGAATTATATTGTGCTGTGAGTTAACCGCATGTCTGGAGAAAAGGCTTTTATGTAGAGATAACATTAGAACCTCAGAAGGTAGGACAAGTTAGGAGAAATTCATGACAAAACTGGGATAAAAGAGTATTTCAAGCAAAAACCAAAACTGTGTGAAGAGCATGCATTAAAAAATATATAGGAAAAGTCAGAGCTTCAAATAATACCGGAGTGAGTGGGATACAGCCAGTGGGAATACTGTGAGAGGACTTAGGGAAAGGGCTGGTCTTTGTCTGGAACAGAATCTTCAGTGACGCCTCTATTCCAAAATCGTGGGAAGTCACTGAGTATTTTAACTCGTGGACCGTGGAGGGGTGATATAATAACATCTGAGCTATACTTCACAAGCTTGTGCTGGTTTCTTGTGGTAAACCATTTCGAAGGGGTTTATGTAAGTCCACAATTTAGGCGGTCAAGTAACCCAAGCAAGAGAAATTTGTTGTTTAGAGGTTGAGACTAACATCGCTCTGGAGGATAAGGATTGAGGAACTGTATAAAAGAGACATGTTAGGGATAAAAGTAATAGTATTTATCAATGCTGGGTTTGGAGATATTTGTACTTTGGAGAGGCATGAACATCCTTCCAGGGTTTGTCTGGCACCACTCCATGATATTCAGATTACAGAAGATTGTTGTAGTGGATTGAGCTCAAGGTGCCTCTGAGAAGTTCAAGTAAAGATGCTGAGTCTGGATCTCAAAAGGAGGAAATGGAGATATGATCAAGTGGACTGTTTGCTGTTGAGATTCAGTGAAGCCAAATACAAGGATAAGATTGGAAGATTCAAATGAATAGAATGGGTCTAGACTTGACAATCACAGAGCCCTCAGTAGGACTAGTTTTGAAGTCAACTGTCCCTAGTGCTTGGATTTAGAGAACACACATAGTAAAACAATCCAACTTTATAAAATCTCTTTTCAAACATGATTATTTCTTTTATGATTAATGACTTTAAATCTCACTTCCTAACAGAAATGACCTACTTCAGCATCAATAGGCATCTTATTTGTTTATCCAATTAGAATGTTAACTCATCATTTATCACAGAGCATCTTCCTGTGAAAAGTGGGTTGGAAATATAGCTCAATCGGCAAAGTACTTGCCTAGCATGGACAAGGTCTTAGGTTCAGTCTTCAGCATGCATAGTCCTGCACACCTATAATCTTAGCACTCATAAGCAGGGGCATATAGGAGGATCAGGAGTTCAAGGTCATTCTCAGCTACAGAATGAGTTTGAGCTAGCCAAGAAAGAAAAGAAAAGGATGGGGAAGTCTTCAAGTAGTTAGAGATATAGGCCTTTTGAGGGCCAAACTTATTAGGCCTATGTGGTGTCTGAAACTGCTGTAAATAAAAAGCATTATTAGATTATGGATATTGGTTCTAGGAGAGGAGAGCCCCAGAGACTCTTTTGTCATTTGAAAGTTAACATGTTATAACTGTTTCAGTTTATCCGAGTGACATACAAGATTACCTTCAAAACTTAATACAAGATTTACAGCACTTTAAAAAAAATTACCAAGATTAACTCTTAGCTACATTTTTAGATTAGTCAATTAACAGACTTCTCCCTACTACCATTGGAGAATCCTGAATTTCAAATCCATTGGCAACATGGAAAATTATCTACAGTAACAAAGAACATTCTATAGAAATGACTAGAATTGAATTTTACTTAGACTCAGAAGGCTCAAAGTCAGAGTCAGGGCCTGAACTTCACTGCAGAGATTACATTCAGTTGGAGCCCAAGTGAAGGCCAGTTATTATTGGAAATGGGGCAGAAGATACTACTAGCATGAAAGCCATGGAGATCACAGAAAAACCCCGTCTGTGTGCTGGGCTGCTAAGAATGATTCTTTCGCTTCTCTTCATTCTGGAAGTACCTTCTACCTGGAATCACGCATCTGTCCACTCTAACTGTCATGATTAGGTTATGTGACTGTACATGCTGAAAAGTGACTGAACATGACATCAATATTACTTTGAATTTACATGGCACTCTCCATCGAGGGCTTTCTATCATTAACTAATTGGATCTCATAGTCTGTAAAGAAGACACACACAGACGTCATTTTCAATGGAGATGACTGTAGAGTGTGTCTTAGAGTCACTCCAGCTGGAAGGAGAAAGAGAAATGGGACAGAAACGTCTCACAGTTGCAGGCACTGGAGAAACTAGGAAAGTGGCTGTGACATGAACACACAGGCCTGTTTAACACATCACACTGGAAGGCCTGAATCTCCCTGCCAATAGAGGGTGAAAGTTAAGTCTCACACATTCTCAGAAAATTGATTTTCTTTCACATTCTGTCTTGGTGTTGATACAAAGTAGGTTGTTTACAAAATGGAAATTTGTTTCTATATTAATACCCCACTGCATTTCTTTCTGTGAAATTTTTTTGAGAGGTGAGTTATATACTAGACAGTCCCTAAACTTGAAGTTCATAATTTAATGGTATTTAATATGTTTACAACTATATACTGCCATCACCACTGGCAATCTGGGAACATCTTCATTTCAAAAGAAATCCTCTCCTCTTATCAAGTGTCACTTCATTTCCCTAATGACCCCAGAATCCAATCAACAGCTATCCTCTGTCTCCATTCATTTGCCTGACTGGCCATTTCACAACTTGCAATCACATATGGTGGTATGTGAGTGCATGCGTGTGTGTTTCGTAGGCTGGAGGTCAATGTTCTCCAGTAACATTCCACCTCATGTTTTAAGACAGGGTCTCTCACTGAATTTGGAGTTACTGATTTGGCTAGGATGACTGGCCAGCAAGCCAGGGGTCAGCATCTCTACTCCTCCAGTGCTGTGGTTACTAGTACACCCCAGGGTGCCTGACTTTGACATGGGTGCTGGGAGATTTGAACTCAGATCCTCAGGCTCACATGACAAGTATTTTCCCCACTGAGCCATCTCCTCAGTCAAATATACAGGATTTTATAACTGGCTTCTTTACTCAGCATGTTGTTTTCACTTAGTACTCATCTTAGAGCACTAAGCTTCTCATCCATCTTTTTTTGAGACAGGTCACTATGTAGCCCTCGCAGTCCTGGAACTCACTACACAGAGTAGGCTGGCCTCAAACTCACTGCTTGGCTCGTCCTTGTGAGTGCTGGGATTAAAGGTATGCATCACCATACCTGGAACCTTTTTAACTGTTAAAATTTTATGATACTTGTATAGGTATAATTTATTCTTTCTACCCATGTAGACACAGGTTTTCCTGTCCCGCAGCCACTCTCAGACAAACACATGAGCTTATGTTGGATGTAAATGCTCAGTCGATAGCTCAGACTTGTTACTAGTTGACTCTTACATTTAAATTAACCCATATTTCTAATTATGCTTTGCCACATGGCTCATGGCTTGTTACCTCATTTTCTATACATCCTGCTTCTTCGGTGGCTGGCTGACATCTTTCTGACTCCATCCTCCCTTCTCCCAGAGTTCTGTGTGTTTGGCTGTCCCACCTATATTTCCTGCCCAGCTACCAGCCTGTCAGCTTCTTATTAACCAATGAGAGCAATATGTATTCACAATGTACAGAAGGTTTATTCCACACCATACCCATCCACTGTTTATAGATTCATAAATTAATAAACATCTGCTTGTTTTCCCCTTCAGGATCTTGCGAATAATTACTACATATGCTTTCATTTTGATGAAACATACCTAGATGTGGAGTTGGGACTGGTGGTCTTATACTAGATTCTGGAACTAATGATACTAGATTGTCTTTTTGAACATCTTTTGACTGTTTTTCAGAATGGCTGTAACATTTTACATTTCCATCAACAGAGTAAGAGATTTGCAAGTCCTCCATATCCTAGTCAAAAATTGCTCTTTTCTGACCCACTAGCATTTCCAACAGCCACACTGCCATGTAGTCATCATTTACCTCCCTCTTGAATATTCCCTTCAACCAAAAAAGGAGGCAGTGTGCTCACTCCCTGTCCTCCCTGCCTACCCACCCCTTAGCAGCCAACAATTTGTTTTCCAGATCTCTGAGTTTGCCTTTTCTAGGTACTTAAAACTGTTACGAACTGAGATGAGTTCGTCTATAATCCCCAACTTCACTTGTTAAACTCCTAATCCCTAACAAGTCTGTCTTTAGACAGAGGGACACAGAGGAGTTAATTATAGTAGAATGAGGTCACAAATGTAACGCTAAGATGAGTCACCAGAGGCCTCTCTCTCTGGACATGCACTGAGGGAAGGTTAGGAAGGCATTCTCACTGAAAGCACTCTCAGTGCCTTCTCTGGTACTTCTCAGCTTCCAGAACTTGGAGAATATTCTTTGTTTAAGTCACCCAGTGTATGGGACATCAGCCTGAGTTGACCCATGTACCTCTGAGTAGAAGTTCAACTGCTAGGCTTTCATGACTTTCTTCTCCATAAACATAACATTGTAAAGGTCCCATCCTTGCTATGTTAAGCAACTGCTTCAATCCTTATTTCTGGTGAATAATATCCCATGGGATGGGCGATCTATACTTTATCTATTTCTTAATGGATAGATATTGTTTTCAGTTTTGTAAACTGTGGGAGTCTGTCAGAGTCTAGCTCTGACCTGTTGAAGGGTTCTTGAGGGGGAGGAGAGAGGAATGAGGAAATAATAGAAAGATAGAAAGAGAGGATAAGAACGACAGAGACACAGGATAGCTTCAGGAGGTCCCTGGCTCAATACCCAGTCACCCCAAGGTTTATTCCAAAGGGTTTTTTTTATAGAATACCAAGGGACGAGGCAAAAGACCTTCCCCTTTTGAGATCAAAGCACACGTACAGCCAAGCATAGACCCTTCAAAACACCTGGTAACCACGCCCAGGGCCACATCATCCCATTATGCAGCGCTGCTGGGTAAAGCAGGCTGCTTTACCTGGACCTTGAGTGAGGTCTCATTAGGAAGCCTCTGTGGGTCTCCATAGTAAACAGTAATGCTGAAAAGGTGCTTTGTTTTCCTTTCTCTCTGGTATGTAGTAGTGTCCCCTCCCGTTCCCCGGAGATCTGTGAGCAACACATTGGAAGACCTTCAGTGGAAGTCTGAAACCTCAAACAATACTGACTCCTATTTGTACCAGGGTTTCCTCTACTGTAGCTTTGATATCTATAAGTATCTGAAAAACTTTAACTTAAACCAGGAATAGTAATAAATTAACAAAAATGATAAAACATTGATTATACTAGTATATTCCAGGAAGTTATGTGGATGTGGTCTCTCCCATAATACTTCCTTAGTGCTATTACCCTTCTTATAATGATGTGAATGGATACAGTGCACGAATGCACGATGAAATGACCTGAGGTGAAGGGCACAGACTTTGTGATATAGTGTTAGGCTATTATTACACAAGGGTTACTTGACCAAAAGCATGTGATACCACAATAATTTGTCTTATAACCAAGGCAGCTACTAAGGACTGAGTGGGAAGGCGGTATACGTGGTGTGGAGCTGGTAGACAAGGGAGTGCCTCACATTTTGGGTGGGATGGAACAGGGCAGTATGATATTTCATCATGCTTCTCATAACAATTAGAAATTCAGAATTATTTTGCAGTCTAAGACATAAAAACACAGACAAGGAACACTTGTATATATTCAGGACTAGAATTGCTAGGCTGCATGGTAATTCTAGGCTTACATTTTTGACTATTTTCCATAATCCTCCACCACTTTATATTTCCAAAAGGAATGTCTGAGGTTTCCAGTTTCTCCAAATGCTCACCAGTGATACTATGTTTCTCCTTTTTTGATGCAGCTATAGTATAATTCTGTCTTCTTGACTCATGTTGGGGCCTTTCTATGCATTTGTTGGTCATTTATGTATCTTCTTGGAGAAAGGTCTATTCTGATTTTTATCCCATTTTTAAGTTGAATTCTTGTTGAGTTCATTTTACTGTTGTGTCATAAGAATTTGAAAAATAAATCCAGGACAATAGATCTCTATGTGATATATGATTTGTGAATATTTTCTCATGTTCTGTGGACTGTCTTTTCATTTTCATGATAATGTTCTCATAAATACAAAGCAATTTTTTTTGAGGACCAATCAGTCCTGTTCATTACTTATGATTTTGATGCTATATTTAAGAAAATAATTCTTAGTTCACAATTATAAATACTTATAGCTGATGTTTTTCCTAATAATTTCACAGTTCAGTCCATAAGTTAGTTCTTTGGCACATTCTGGACAGTTAATCCACATAGTGTAAGGTATGACTACACATTCGTTCCTTCCCATGTGAATACTTAGTTATCCCATTTGTTGAAAAACAGTACTCTTTTCTAAAGACTTGTATTGATAAACTGGTTCGGATGGCCAGTTAATTGTGGTTGTATTTATTTGTTTCTGTAATTAGAAGCATTTGTATTAACTGTATAATGGAAGCAAGACTCAAATCCATGTGGGTCTGCTCTTAGAAATGTAATCATATTTTGTTCCAATCCTGCCACTTCAAAATGGCATAAAATATTTATCAGCTTTCTATTTTTGTGTTGGGAGGATAAGCTAGAATTTTATGCTGCTTTTATAAATTAAATATTGTGTGAATTCATGGCACGAAGTTATGGTGCTTGATTTGGATAATTCATAAGTGGGGAATGAAACCTCAGGTGTCAACTGTTTTTCCTTCCTAGCGACCAGTTTTATTAATAAATTGTGACCTTTATTCTTAAAAAACATAGGGTGGCATTTGGGTAACTTTTTGAAAGACACAGAACATAAGCTTGCCAGAGAGACAAGAAATAACTTCTACATATCTGTTGGATGAGCCTTGTTTATTTAGGAATCTTTATTGTTTGCTCTTTCTATATATTGTTTTCATAAATAAATGAGGATTCCAATTAATTGTTGGAGGCTTGAGAAGGGTGTTCTCCCAAAGCCAACAAGGTTACTCATATGAAGAAATGAGAAAAGAATGCATTCATTTTCTTTCACTGGAAATGATGCCTGGCTATGGCTATTTAAGATTATGTACAGCCCTGTTTTTGAACTCCTTGGAACTTAAACCACCAACACCGAGGAAGCTATCTTTTGCCTAATTTGAGATTTCCATTTGACTTGTGATTTGAGATTTGAACAGAAGAATCTTCCATAGGAGGTAGAAGGTGTTGTATGTTGTGTTTTCATTAGTACTGGTCAGCTGCTGTGGGGCTAGAAAAGTTGGGAGGAAATATTGGAGTGCAAATAGAAAATATTCAGAAACGAGCAGCCACCTTCCTATCCTTTTCTTTTTCCCCAGTAAATTGACCTCAATGAATTTCTCATTTTCTTTGTATCTGCCACATTTCCTCCGAATCCTTTTCTTTGTGATGGTAGGATTTCTTCTTTCTAATTTTTGGGCTTAGTACATTTTCTATTTATCGGAGATTCAACTCATTCAACTCGTTTCACTTTTTTATCTAATTGTAACACACACACACACACACACACACACACACACACACACACACACACACA
>CABHPP010108350.1:0-29230 GCA_902168425.1 Peromyscus attwateri
TGAGAGCAACACATCTTCACAATGTACAAAAGGATTATTCCACAGCACTGGCCTCCTTTCATTGTTGATATTAGTTGGATTGATTTGAATGAGAAATGTCTCCCATGGGCATTTGAACTGTTGGTGGTGCTGTTTGGGGAGGCTGTGAAACTTTTAGGAGGTGCAGCCTTGCTAGAGGAGTATATCACTGGGGGCGGGATCTGAGAGTATATAGCCTTGTCCCACTTCCTGCTGGCTTTCTCTGCTTTCTGAATGTGGTTGAAATGTGATCTCTCAGCTTCCTGCTCCTGATACCATGCCATGCCTTCCTGCCATGATGGACTTTCTATCCCCTGAAACTATAAGCCAAATAAACTCTTCTGTAAGTTGCTATAGTTATGGCATTTTATTGTAGCAACATAAAAGTCAGTAATACATTAGTAATTTGTATTTTAACTTTTTTTCCTTGTTAGTTTTGCCAAGGAATTATGGCTTTTGTTCATCTTTTCTAATAGAGCTTTTGGCTTTTAAAATATTCTCTATTAATTGTAGGAATTCTCTTTATTATTTCCCTGGTCCTACTTATCTTGGATTTAATTTGTGTCCCAGTATGCTACCTATTATGGTAAATATTTCATGTTTACTTGAAGAAAATTTTTCTCTGAGGTTGTTTGGTGCAAAGGTATATGAATGCCCCTTCAATGGGCTGAGGAGCTACACTATGAGGTGGTGTATAAGGCAGTGCTCACCTCTGATATCATCTACTTTGACTCTGACCCAACCTCCTTGAGGACCATCTCTACCTTCAATACTTAGGACCCATAGCACCTTTTCATTACAGTCTATTTTTTCAGAATCCAAGTACCATCTAAGTCAAGAAGGAGTCATCATGGTGAACCATCACCCTGATCATAGTATATTTGATTCAAATACCTCAACTCTAGGCTGTGACATATGTAATGATTCCATATGTAGAATGGAGTGGAGGAACAGAGGGGAGTTGGGTTCTCTAGGCACAGGTGCAGCATGTGTAAAGGGCCTGGGGTGGAATATGGTGAAGAAGTGAGAGAGACCACTGAGGGCCAGTGGTAGCGAAGTGGGTGGGATGGCTCCAGCATCCTGGGGCTGTTCAGGCTGTGCTTGGAGGCTGCTTGGTAAATATGACACTTTGGGGCTGAGTGCAGAATGGAGCATGTCCAAGTGAGTGGTAATGGGGGCAGGGGCATCGGGGAACAGGAAGCAGAGTAACTAGGGAAGTAAATGAAGGCTTTGGCTCCTAATGAGGAAGATCAGGGCTTCCCCTGCAGGTGATGGACTGTGGATGAAGAGAGTGGCCACATCCTGAGAAACAAACCCAGGACAGGAAGACTGCAGGGGCCACATTATCCTCACCCCTTGGGCTTTCCACACCCACCTCTGCAGACTTACCTGACTCTGCCACCTCAGCAATGGGCACTCCCTGCTCATACGCCATGAAGCCCAGGACCGAGAAGATGGCAAACCCAGCCACAAAGCTGGTGCCACTGTTCAGACAGCAGAGCATGATACAGTCCCTGTGGGGAAGCAGTAAGAGGGGTCTGAGTCAGTGCAGGCAGAAGAGGTAGCTGCTGGAACTTTGCCCATCTGAGACCAGGGCACACTGTGGGGCAGGCAGAGAAGCATAGACTCTGACAGCCTCCGCTTTCCATATGAAGTATTTGTGGTTCAGAGAGGGCGGATAGCTGGCTCACAGTCACACAGCTTTCCCTGCATTGCTAGAAGACAAGCTAGGTTGCAGGGAGAGGGGTGTGACAGAAAGAAGGGGGCCTGGTTTTGTACCCCAAGAGAGGGAAGACCCGGGAGACAAACGCTGATTTGATTAAGGAGAGAAAGCCCAAAACAGCAGGAGGGGACCATGCTCCCAAGGCACAAAGCTCAGAGGGTGAGAGAAGCTTTCATGTGAGGAGCCACGTGAGTGACCAAGGACCATAGGCCTGCAGCTCCAGCAGCTTCCTGGGGAGAGATTTTGTGGTGACTCCCATCCTGGCTGAGCAGGGGAGAAGTCTTGTGGTGACTCCCATCCTGGCTGAGCAGGGGAAATGTTTCATAGTGTCACCTACCCTGACTGAGCTCATTACCAAGCAATGCCCTGCCTTCTGCTCTACTCAGGGTCTGTTCAGTGGGCCAGTTCATTGGAGGAGACTGACCAGAGCTGTTGCTTTGACCTGCTCTGGAGAGGTGCTCACCAGCAAGGAAGCACCAACATAAAGCCCCAACCAAGGGGAAACCAGATAACAAGTGATGGAGTTTTCTGAAGATGAGAGTGATGGTCCAGAGTCTTGGCCCCACCCTACCACAGGCTCTAGAATTCAGCCTCTGTAGTGCGGGCTCACAACTCAGATCACGGTGCATGTCAGCGCCTTTCTCTGTACGGGAGGTGCACTTGGGTGGTCCTGACCAATAGTGTCCCAGAGTGGAGTGACATTGTGGCCTTAGCTCCTGGCCCAGGAGCTGGAGCTTAAAAGGCCCCTTCCTACTGGATGGAGCCTTCTGCCGACAGCACAGAGCATCTTCTTGTATTCCATTGGACAAAAATCTGCCTTGGCCATCCAACAGGCTGGGGCGGGGCTTGAGGCTGGGGTGGTCTGGAGGGTGAGGCTCAGAGCACCTCTCTCAGCTAGCACCCTGGTTCTCTTACCACCCCTTCAGCCTGCCCCCCATCTGTAGTGCACTCTGGTTTACCCAGAAGCTCTGCAGCTATCGTGTGCAAGACTGAGAACTCTCCTCTCTTCCTCTTGCATTGTGCTTTTTGTAATAGAACCAAAGATAACAGCAGTGTTGGGGACAAGGCAGCAGTGACCCTGGTAATGAGGGCACTGTGGAGAGAGCACTAGACAAGGAGTCGGGAGCCTGGGGCTGTGATTCTCCCTGCAGGTCTTTTCTTTGTGACTGACCTTGATATAAAGCATTTGGTAGCAGGGCCTCATGGGATGGAATTTTTTTTTTTTTTCCAAAAAACAAGGTTTCTCTGTGTAGTCCTGGCTGTCCTGGAACTCACTCTGTAGACCAGGCTCACCTCGAACTCACAGAAATCCACCCGCCTCTGCTTCCTGAACACTAGGATTAAAGGTAAGTGCTACCATGCCCAGCTGTCATGGGTTGTTTCTAATCCCCCCACCTAGGGGCAGAATGGAAACCTGGGTCCACTGGCTTGGGCTTAGCGACGTGACCTACTTTCAGACAGTAAGGACATTAGCTGATGTGATGCAGACAATTGACTGGCGTCTTCTTAACTGAACTTGTCTTCTATCATTCTTGTGATTTTTTTTCCCCCACAGGAAGAACTCCCAAGGGAATGACAGTCCCTTCAAGCCTGGACTGCAGAATGCACACACAAAGAACAGATTTGAGCCTGACCTGAAGCCAAACGCACCCACTCACAGCCAGGACAGTTTCCCTAGCCAACCTCAGCCCAGGAGTATGAACACAAATGCTCAGCCCCTGGAGCCAGGGCTACTTGTCATGAACACTAACTACCACGGCAGCAGATGAGTGGTACAGGTCCCTTTAAAGACCTCTTCTGACACAGTGAATGCCAGCTGAGCTGCTAACCCTGACTACTATCTAATGCCCCGTTTGCCTCTACTCTGGAAGAAACTCAGCTTAAGCCAGGAAAGGACCACATTATTCCTGAGGCAGCAGGGACTCACACGTTAGCTAGTATCTTACTGTCCAAAATCCAGTCACAGGTGCCCTTTGCACCCTCTCCAAAGCCCAAACCGCCCCAACGTATCCAGCTGCAGGGACAGGAGGGTCTGGAGAGGAAGGCATTACTCCATGCTTGCTACCTTCTGGATTCCTCCCATCATGTTTAAGATGCCATGGTGTGCCAGCCCTGTGTTAGGTCCTCCGAATCCCAAGACTGGAGGTGAGGGCCCATTGTCAGCGAAACTACAGTTGGGAATCGGTCAGTCCTCTCAGATGCCCTTTCTGGAGGCCAAATGACACTTCCTAAGAATCAAGGCTTCCAGGGCCTGACTGTGGGCAGTTGCCTTCAGCCACCATATGGCTGGGGATGGCAAACGTCCCTCTCTGCAAATCTCTCCCATAGGCTTCTCAGATCACTTTCTTGTGTTTGAATTCTCAGGGACGTCTGGCCCCTTCAGCTCTGTGTGTGGATGCCAGCCTCCACCTGTGAGCACACTCAGCCCCACAAGGCTGGGCCCTGCCTGGCTGGGCTGTTCCATCCCTCTCAAACCCTTCCCTGACAGCTCCCGGCAATCTCTGGGGAAGGCTTATGTAACCGGGGCTTTGAAGTCAGCAGGGGCTGAGCTGGGCTTGCATGAGCTCCAGAGGTGACTAAGCTGTCAGGAGAGGGGATTAATTGACTGCTGGGCAGACCTGTTTGCAGAACAATCTGGAAACAGATTTTTGCAGGCATCTGCTTTGTTCCACTGAGCGATCGGGAGAGGAGGGAAAATCCTGCCTGCTGAGTCCCTGCCAGCGGTGGGTTGGGACAGGCCCCTCTCCTACCCCACACCCGCACTGAATGCTCTTCATTTTCAGGTCGCTGCTAGGTTGCTGGTTGAAAAAAATCACCCACATTCAACTTTACATATATGGCCTAAGCCCCTGAACATATTACACATCACTATTATGACTTCTAATTTAATAAATAATTTGTATATTTGATTTGGGGTTAAATAATACATAGATGATATCTACACTAATTTGATTTTCCTTGCTGGGGTGGGCCTGGGGTTAGGACAGGGTCTCACTGTATCTTAGGCTGGCCTGGGACTCATTATGTAGCCCAGGCTAGCCTGAAACTCACGGCAATCCTGCTTCAGCCTCCTGCGTGCTAGTGTTGTGTGCTAATGTGCTCGGCTCTCCTGACTCTGTTTTCTTTTTAATCATAAAAGCAACATGTGCCCACAGTAAACAAAGATACCTTTGATGTATAGGAATCAAGAGAGGGGAAATCAGCTTTCTTAATGTGATATTTTTCATGGTTTTCTCTTTCCTCCCAGAAGTGTGAGATGGTGTAGATTTTCACACGGACCCACAAGTACTCCCTTCTCCTCCATGGCCTCCTCTTTAGCTTTCTGCCGTCTTTTCTTCACATCTCCAAATCAGTTTTCAATGCCTTCCTTTAGGATAGTTTCTCTTTGTGGCTGACTGGTATACAGGGTGGGTGGGCACAGGTGGGGTATCCCTTCTCAACTGGCTGTGCTCATGGTGGTACCCCATCACAACTCCAAAATCTCCCTCCTGTGGAAGGAGCTCCCAGGCTCTCACAGTGTGATGATGCTCTGTCCATCCACCAGCAGGTATCCACCTATGTCTGCTAAGTACTGGGCTCTTAGGTGCAAGGACTTCAACACTGTCATTGCAGCCAGGGACCCCAGAGTGAGCTTATTCCCTGCCCCGTCTCTGTGCCTCCCAACACTGCTGAGTGTCCCTGGCTCTCCGTGGGCCTCAGCCTCATGGTGTGCTGAGTGTCCCTGGCCCTCTGTGGGCCTCAGCCTTATGGTGTCACTCAGGCTGCGGGCCTGCGAGGCTCCACGGCCTTGATCACCTCTCTACCTGGACCCTATGTGGCCAGGAGGTCAAGAGGACTGTGGGCCCAGGAGGGCCCAGCCACTCCAGGTGGGTCAAGAGAGGGCCCCATAGACCCAGGGGGCAGAAACAAGGTCCTTGGTGTGGAAACACTTGGGTTGAGCCAGTTTGGTTCCTTATTCGCTGTGTGACCATGCACAACTCATTGTATATATACCTGTGCTGCACATGCTGGCCCTGGGTCCTGACTGAGGCTATAGGGTGGATTTGCTGGGTTTGCATCCAGGGCAGACTCTGCTTGGGGGTGGCAATTTCTGGGGGCAGGGCAGGGCTGACAGTAGCTCTCTGTGTTCTGGGCCCTGCCCTGTGGACAGCTGTGAGGCTTTGGAAGCTGTGGTTGTCAGTTGGGCTCACCTGTAGCAGTTGTTGTTATAATTGTTGTAACTTCCCAGAGCGGTCAGGCAGCCCAGGCAGATGGCATAGGAGAAGAAGATCTGTGTCCCAGCGTCCACCCACACCTGGAGGAGGGCACAAAAATGTGGGCATTGAGAATCAGATGTGGGAGGTGGAAGCGTCCAATGGGGGAAGAGTAAGAGATAGATGTGGGAGGAGGAAGAGTCAGATGTGGGAGGAGGAAGACCTAGATGTGGGAGGAGGGAGCTTGCTCTCTGGACACTCCCCATAGGAAATTCTAGGACAGGAATATCAAGCTTCCTAACTTCCTTGGGAACTCCTATGAAAACATTTATATTCCTGGAACCACCTCGTTAAAAAGAAATTTCCTTAATAGATTCTAGATTTTTCCAAAGGTTGTGGATAATAATCTGCTACATAACAAGAATTTGGATATTGAGCTGGGCCTGTGGGCATAAGCCTGTAAGCCTAGCACTAAGAAGGCTGAGGCAGGAGGATCTCTGTGAGTTCAAGGCCAGCCTGTCTACTTAGTAACTAGGCTGGCCAGAGCTACATAGCAGGACCTTGTCTCCAAAAAATAAATAAGTAAATAAAACCAGGTGTAGTGGTGCACACACACCTTTAATCCCAGCACTTGGGAGGCAGAGACAGGCAGATCTCTGAGTTCAAGGCTAGCCTGGTCTACAGAGTGAGTTCTAAGACAACCAGAGCTACATAGTGAGACTCTGTCTCAAAAAAAAAACAAAAACAAAACAAACAAATGAAAAAAAAAAAGGTATTTGGATAATAAGGGCCCTGTCAGGCCTGCAACAAGGATGAATGTACCAGGAGTGTGAGCCCTGGGCATGGGTCCTGCTTCTTTGCCACATCACACTTAAGTCCCAAACCACTCCCTTTTCCTGGTAATTGAAATTACCACGAAGACAGTGTCTCATGTCTGTGCAGAGAAGACCTTGACACAGCTGCCCCGAGTACAGACTAGGGGTGTGTGTGCCCACATATCTGTGCGTGTGTGTGAGTCCACTAGCTTACAAAACAGATTCCCTCATGCCAGTTTCCCTGGGGTGCAGCCAGCCAGCAGCTTCTTAGTCACCAAGGTCCCCTCTGACCAAAACTCCTCTGGACAGCATGACCTACACTGTGGCTATCACACTGATTTTTCAAGTACACTCCCACCCCCAGGCTCAAAACAGCACCTAGAAGTCGCCAAGGAAAGCTGCAGCTGAAACTCAAGCTGGTTTTGGGCTGAGCATCCAGCGCCACCTGGAGACAAGACTCAGCACTGAACACAGACAGGAGCAGCCTTTATTAGGCACTTTTGGTATGCAAGGCACCTTGCTGAGCCCTTAAATGTCAGCACTCCTAGGCAGCCCAAGGCAGAGGGTGCTCTTAACCTGCTCCTAGAGCCAAGGAACAAAGAGGGCAAGTAACCTGCCCAAGACCACGCAGCTGGGACATGATGGGTGGAAACGCACACAGACCCACTTCTAGAGATACAGCTTCAGCCCCCATGCAAGTTCAGAACCAGCCCCTGCATCCTGGTGCTTCATCTCTACCTCAGAAAGGGATGCTCTTCCAAGTCCTTCGGATGGACATCTGCCTGACTGCTGTCACTGACGGGGCGTGACACGTGTCTTTCTTCTTTAGACACCTCTGACTGGTAAGTCATTTCCTAAAGTGAGAACTCTCCTTTCTTGGTGTTTGATTCTGGGTCTGTCAGACCATCATAGCTTCCTCTTGCACGTAGCAGTACCACCCCATAGCCTTCTGCCCCCCAAAGCATCCCCATTCCAGGCACGATCCCTTATCGAGAATTTGCTCACATGGAACAGGCCACCCTGTGTGGGTGTGCTCACGTTTGTGAAGACACCCAATGGTAACATATGAGAAGTGCTTCTGACCCTGACAGGAGTGTCTGTTAACCTCTCCTAAGCCAGGATGGCTGGCTTTAGAGTGTCACTAAGGAGAAACACCATGAGCACATTTATGGTGTGTGTGTGTGTGCATGTGGGTGTGTGCGTGCATGTGCACGTGCACATGCACACACATGTAGTGCTGGTAGATCAGGGTGTACTAAGACATGGGTATTTGGAAATAGAGAGAAACCAAGAATGTTTGAAAAAAAATGTAAGAATCATATTATTTTGTGTTTACTTAAAATTACACACACAGAGTGTTTAATTAAAGTTATGCCACTTGGGGTAACCCCTCAATAGCCCTATAAACTCTCTAATAACAACCCAATACCAGGCATGGGAAACCTCCTTTTGAGTTGGTCAGATGAGTCCAAGAAACTCCCCCCCAAATATAGACTATTGCCATAGCCCTTAGTGCCTTCTAGAAAAAGAAGGTAAGACATCATTACTAAGGACAGCACATAATTTGGACACAGGAGGAATCCATCTGGATCTGACCTGGAAGCCTCCTCCATAAGGACTAGCTCTTGCGGCATCAGAAGGAGCCACGCAAGCTGCCTAGGAGAAAAGTAATCAATAGTCATAGCCAGCTGCAACACCAATGGACCCAAACAATGATAAGAATGACAAGATATTCTGAAGAATGCAATAATGACATATATATCCTGGGGTAATCAACAGCATCTTATTGAACTTAAGGCCTGCTCAACAGGAGAGAATTTGTGCCTGGCACTGCAAACCTCGCCAGCTACCCACGGCTGATGAGACCCTCCTACAGTCACTGTAAGCAGTATGATTCTCAACTCCCCTCAAAATACTTTTCCTTCAACCTACAAAAGTGCAGCTTTCACCTGTCATCAAAGACACTTCTTTTTGCAGCAGAGACCATCACAGAAAACCACAACTGGTCAAAAGGTGAACAACTGCTCATGGATGCCTAGCCCCAGGGGATACATCTACAACACATCCCTGCACCTAAGGCTCAGGAAGAGGATGTGGGAAGATGTTAGAACCAGAGGACCAGGACCTTTGCTGTGAGATAGTGTCTTCTAAAAAACAAAACACACAGTGGAGGTTGCGGGAAGAAAGGGGTGAATATGATTAAAACGCATTGTATGAAGTTCTCAAAGAATAAAACTATATTAAAAATGATACCCCCCCCAAAGCTCAAGAATCACGGTTGTGAATGGGGAGTCAGAGAGAGTGGTGGAGAAAAGGAAAATCAAACCGTAAGGAAGGTTTTCAGAGCAGCAGGAGCTTGAGGGTGCCTATGCGTCGGCAGAATAAAAATTGCTGAAGACCGAGGAGAGAGATGAATATATTGTTAAGTGCTGCATCCTGTGTTGGGTTCCTTGTGTGCCAGTATCTCTGTGGTGAATTCCTTTCTACACAGAGAAGCAAGCAGGCCACAGTGAGAGGCGGAACGCGGCCCAGATGCTGACTCATGAATGGAATGCTCACTCCCAGTGGTGTCCTGTGAGATGCTTGGTGACTGACTGATCACTGTGACTGTTCACAAGGGACTCACACCTGTGGCTAATGGTCCTGCAAGCTCAGCCTCCCACAGGCCAGAGGGGGAGAAGCCCCCAGCCTGGTGGAAAAGCCTGTTCAACCATGATTCTACAGAACCTCACCACAGTCCTCAACTCTGAGTCAGAAAAGCTCACAGAATTTCTCATCCACATACTCCAATGATGTGCACCCCAAAACCCACGCATGGATTTTTACTTGCAGGCAACTTTTCTGGAAGTTCAGCATCCATCTCTTCCTCTTGAGTAGCTGGACTTTGGATTCTCTTCGGGAACTTACGCCTTCCTAACTCAGGGTGGACCCATATCACAAACCTGACCATGCTGATGTGTACAGGGATGTGAAAGACTTTGAAACTCTAGACTAGAAAAGCAGTTGGATGCTGTAAGCAGAGCTTAATGGGCCATGCTATGAGATACCTAGAAGACAGTAGTGCCAGAGCTATGTAGACTATGGAGGCTCAAGAGGGTTCATGGGGGAACACTGTTAGCATCTGGGCTAGAGACCATTTTTATAATATTTTGGCAAAAAAAAAAACCCTGCTTTTTTTCTGCCCTTGTCCTAAGAACTTGCCTGAGGCTAAATTTAAAAGTATTGGGCTAATTTCTCGGAAGGAAGATTTAAAGACAGCTTAATATTGACTCTGTCATGTGGTTATTAATATTGACTCTGCATATTACTCATATGCAAGTTACAGTGAAAAAAAAAAGCCAATGGGGCAGGAAAAAAAATACAGTATGGAAAGGAAAAGGACCCTGGCAGGCTTGATGTGACAGCCGAGGCATGTGCTGGAAGATGGGCTGTGATTGCTGAGATGGGAGCCGTTAAGGAGAGGCCAGGTCTGTCTGCATTGGAACAAAGAGAAAGGTGCCCCCCAGTAGTGAGAAGTCTGTCTAGAGTGCACAAGGCTCAGGGTTTAGTCCCCAGCACTGCAAACACAAAACAAACAAAGCCAGAAGAAAGCGGTTTGAAAGTTTTTACCATAAAGAAACGATACATCTATTTGAGGAGACAGAGATGTTTGACCTGATTTTTACATATACATTGAATTATATAATACCCCACATATAATATATATAATCCCCATCAGTATATGCAATTTTTACACTTTATGTATCAGTTTTAAAAACTCATTTTATTTTTGAGATAGTGTCTCATGTAGCCCAGTCGGGCCATGATCCCTATTGAGCAGAGGATGAGTTCCAGCCCATAATCTTCCTGCCTCCACCTTCCAAGTGCTGGGATTACAGGCACCCAGTCAATGCAGTGGCTTCACGTATTTTAGGTAAGCACTTTCCCAGCCGAGCCACATTCCTAGTGCCAGGTGGAAATAAATTTAACAAGATGTAAGTTCAAGTCTTCCATTCTAGTAGAAGACAGCCCCTTCATTACCACTTTAGATGTGTCTCTTTAGGGACCTGTATTTATGTAGGGCCTTCTTGTATATTATTTATATTTATTGATTTTTCTTACATGTAAAAAAATTACAATTATTTGTTGGTCTGTGTATTATTTGTTGTGTGTATGCATGTGTGTGTGGGTGCTTGTGTGCATTGTGTGCCTGTGGTTAGGAAACAACTTGTGGGAGTGCTATACACATACACACATAAACACACACACACATACACACATACACACACACATACACACATACACACACACATACACATACACACATACACACACACACACACACACACACACACACACACACACACACATATATATCTTGGAGAGATTCTATACTCTCTTCTCTCCATGTGAGTCCTGGGGTTCAAACAATGGGTGTCAGGTTTGGTGGCAAGTAACTTTCCCTACTAAGCCATCTTGCCAGACATTTCTTGCATTTTTAAAGTATCTATTTCTATGACTTGGTCTTTATTTTTCTCCCCACTGGCCTCTGTTTACCTCATGACACTATCATGGCTACACTCAGTTTCTTTCATTTTATTTAGTTATTTTTCCTTTTGTGAGTGGCCAGCCCTTCCTGGTGGGCTCTTCCAGAATCATTGTCTCTT
Organism: Peromyscus attwateri; assembly: GCA_902168425.1. Lineage (NCBI taxonomy): Eukaryota > Metazoa > Chordata > Mammalia > Rodentia > Cricetidae > Peromyscus > Peromyscus attwateri. The sequence continues at coordinate 11,396 of CABHPP010108350.1, forward strand.
TCAGTTGGCTTTGGATACTGCAGGGTTGGGCTGTCCTGGGGCTCTGTCTACATACAGCACATTCTTCACCCATGGGAACCCTATTCTTATGGTTTCTTATGATAGCCATGTATGGGATCGGACTACAGTCCTCTTCTGCTGTAGCCGAGAGGGGACGATGCTCTGTAGAGGGATGGCGATGACCCAGGGTCTACTTTCTAGCCTTTGCGGTCCTAGAGTTTCCTCTGCAGTGACTATCAGAGTCTTTAAAATGATGGTGGTGCTGTTGATACTTTCTGAAGCCATTTTTCTTTATCCCTAGCACCCACTCTTCTCCACAATGTCTCTGCCTGCTCAGACTGGGTTCTCCTTAAGGTCATGTCTCTTGCCATGGGATCTCAGCTGCCCCACCCCCATTACCCTCCCCTATCACCAGGGACCTGCATCCCACATGGACTCTCTTGGGTTGATCTGATATCCTTTGATACGCCAACCATCATCTGCCCTAGCATGGTCCTCTCCTCAGGGCAAGCATTTGAGAGTTCCATAGGATTCCTGGTGTTCAGCCTGCAGCTTGCCCTTCATCTTCTCCCCAGCTCACAGAATCCCCGTGCTGTTGCTGTTGCGGCTGGCAGAACCACCTCATCGACCAGGAGATCATGCCGATTGCTTTCTTCATATTTCCCTGTCTTCTCTGGTGGCATTAGAGACTCCGGCAAACATTAAAACGTGAGCTTTGATTTGTTTCCTTTTGCTATCTTGTCTCTTTGGTTCTCAGGATAATCTTTAGAACACAGATTTGAGAGTGGAGGCTAGAGAAGAGTACACAGATTTGAGCAGGCAGCAGAAACAGTGCAGCACCCAAGGTCAACATGGTTCTCTTTTAAGGGCGGTGGTGCTTCCTGGGGTGATGAGTAAAGTGCTCATTTGGAAAAGCAAGTTTGAGACATCAGGAGATGCTCGGGAGACAGTTGTAAAGTCTGGGGGCTAACACAGAAGCCTGAGCTGAAGGGGCAGAGCTGAAGAGTCCCTGGGAACTCTGTAATAACACTCTGGACTCTGAATCCCAAACCTTCCCATTGGTCTCCCCAGCTCCCACATTTGGAAAATGCATGTTGATGTTAACCATTCTAGAAGATTAAAATGTTTTCCTTAATGCTTACATTTTTATTTATGTATTATGTGTGTACCTGCTTATCTGTATGCACATCATGTGCATACAGCACTCATGAAGGCAAGAAGGGGGTGCTGGACCTGGAACTATAGTTACAGATGGATATGAACCACCTGATTCAAGTGCTGGAAACCAAACCCAGGTTCCATGTAAGTAAAGGCACTGCTCTTAACTGGCCATCTCCACAGCCCTGATGTCAACCTTTCTACTAAAGACACATGCATCTTGGGCATCACAGAACCCAGGCCAGGTTTCTTGAGGGTGTCCCGTTGGAGAGCCATGGCATGTCTTCACATGGAGCCTGGGAAGTTCTTCACCTCAATAAATGGGTACAGCAGATAAGCCTGTGGCTAAGAAGATCTATTGTGCCTGGCTGCCAGCCTGGCCACTCTGTGCAGACAGGAGCTAATGAGCTTCTCAGTGAGCTGCTGCAGCTGTCCTGGTGAGGACTGCTGGACCACACAGAATCCCTGCCATCTGGGGGTTCAGCTAGATACCAGCCTGGTTGTCACCCCCACAAAGCCATCTGTAGCCCGTGCAGGGGCTTTCTTCTACTCATGACATGGTGACCCAAGCCTTTCCTGCCAACTCAATAGCAGTTCCCTATACAGTCTACAGACAGAGAGACAAAGACCCAGAAGTTTCCTCAAGAAACTTTCTGGGGCCTGTGGGGATTGGTTCCTATCACTTCTGCCCACATACCATGACCAGGGCCAGGCCATGAGGTCCCAACATAAAGGCAAGAGAGTCTGGGAAGTATTCCCAAGAAGGGATAAATGGCTAGGGGGCCACATCAAATTATCTCTAAGGCATTACATCATGCCCATATTTCTTATGCTACTAGGAAGTTTATATATATGGAAGGAAGGAAGGAATAAAAGCATGGTAGCCATGGAAGGATTTGACAATCAAAGAAAAGAAAACAAGGAGAATGAACATTCCCAACCCCTCCATGGAGCTGATGGGCCCTTCGGGAAGAGACTTCTTAACCTTGGTCAAAGCAGACCAAGCTCTCCAGTCTTCCATGTACAAATTCAGGATTTACACGATGTTCTCGCTGGGTAAGTTCTGGCATCTCTGCTTTCTCCGATGAGAAAATGGACCCATCGAAGGTCAGACAGCTCTTAAAGGAGACTCAGGTCTGAGCCTGTGGCTTTCTGGGTCTATGTTTCAGAGAAAGGCAGGAGAGCCCCTGGTCTTCAGCATGCACCCAGCATCCCGAGTTCCACAAAACAAATGGGGACCACACACCTCAGCCCCTCCGCTTGCATTTCCCCGGAGCCGCAGAGGTGGAGGCTCCTAGGAGAAACGGCTTCCTATCCCTGCCCCCTAACCAACGTGAAGGGAAAACAGTCTCACTAAACAAACCCTAAGGGGTCAGTGGAGGAGAGGATCCTCCCCATGTTCTGCGGGATGAATGGGGGGCGTGCTGGCCCTGCAGCAAGGGCAGCCCACATTCAGAGATGTTAGGACAGATTTGTGTGGGAACAGGAAAAGCCCCTTCAGGGCTTTCAGGACAGTTGGTTCCAAGGAGCCCCAGCACATGGGTCAGCGCGCTACCTGCCTGCCTGGTGGGACCCTTGGGATTCAGGAATGGCAGCTGCAGGCATGAGGACAAATTCTCAGAGGTCACACCTGCCACAACGGGTGTCCTAGTTGATGAGGACAGCACTCCACAGTTCACACTACCGCACTGTGAGTCTTGTACCTGCCCCTGGGGCTGGCAGCCATCCCAAAGTTAGAGATATGGCTAAGTGGATGCTTAGCTCAGCCTCTCCCCATATCCCTGCTCTGAGCGTACCCATGGAATGTCTAATTTTATCCACATATGGGGACCAAAGTTTTGTGTCTTTTCAGTACCTCTCAGAGAGGGGCAATTAGCCCAGGGCTCTCGGGGTACAGGGCATTGTGAATAGGTAGGGGCCATGTCTGTTTTTCTCTCACATACAAAGGATGGAATCAGGGTTCATGCCTGGGGAGCCAGGAGTGGCACCCATAGGGGACACAGCAGTCTAGTTATAGTGTTAAATGAGCCAAGGGGCCCAGTGAACTTCACCCTTCCCCAGGACAGCCCCTGCCCAAATATCCAGGGCAGAGAGAGACAGGGGTCAGGGTGAGGGCTCTCATTGTATTCCTTCTCCTGTAGCATGGATGCACCGGCTGAGCTCTGAGAGCGAGGACCATAGTCTGGACCACAGTTCACCAAGCTCCTCCCAGTAGAGACAAAGATGGAGAAGGAACACCATTTGGCAGAGACAGGCAGGTGAGGGAGCCAAGAGTGAGCTGGAAGAGGTGTGCTCTTTGAAGGCATCCCAGGCGGTGTGGATCACCACAGAGAAACCCCAGCTAGATGGTACCTCCAGGTCTGCAAAGAGCCCACTGCTGGTCAGAGCCAATGGCTGGGTCTCTCAGTGGACTTTACAAAGGTACCAGTAAGAACAAGTGTATGCTGACAGTGACTCTGGTCACCACAGTGATTCCAAGCAGCTGTATCAGAGCCTAGGACACCAAGGGCTGGGTGAGTCGCAAGGTGCAGCTCAGCTGCCCTTCACAGGCAAGCCAGCAGTGAGCGGCTGGAGAGAGGAGCTCCACCCACTCCGTTTTGGGGAGAGGGACCCTAGCACATGTACAGGCACTTTGGAATTGGGAACAAAACGTGGTGAGGAGCTTCCATCAGGTGCCTCGTTCTGAGCCTCACAGGGATTTGCGGACAGGGCAAAAGCTGTGGGTGGGCAGATGTGAGTTGGGCTCTCACTCTTCTGCTATCCTTCTGTGTGACCCCAGGTGAGTTCCTTCATCTCTCTGAGCCTAAGGTTTATCGTTCATGAATGACAGAAGGATAGAAGGTATGTAATGGGGTACTGGGCACCTACCCCTTACGCTGATGTTTTTATCAACTACCGTAAGGAAACAAACTCTTCATGTCTTTTCCAACATCCAACCTCCCTCCACACTGCTCAGGTTTCTGAGACATATCAACACTGCACAGATACAGCTGTGTCCTTTGGCCATGAGTGCAGGAATCAGTGATGGGTAGGAAGAGCCAACCTCTGTTCCCAGGCTCCCTACCGTCCCAAAGCCTGGCAAAGATATGTGGAAACTGCCAGACCCAACAGCGCATGAGGCCTCTGACTTTTGGATCTGGGAGTCAGGACAGGGCTTGGTGACCCACAACCTTTCTTGAACATTTTCTTGACAGACAGACAGACAGACAGACACACACACACACACACACACACACACACACACACACACACTTAAAAAAGTGGAGCCCTCAATTGAAGCAAAAACGTAACTTATATAGCCTGGCAGAAAAGGGCTGAATCAAGGTCTTTCTTTCCACCTTCTCTATTGGTAAGGCCTCTGAAAGGATTAAAAGTAGGTTAGGAGAAGAATGAAACAGCTGTGTTTCCAGTGTGTACCTGACAACGGCTTTTGTGGAAGTGAATAATTACATGAGAATCGCTTCCTTCCCACCTCTTTCTCAGCCTCCTCCGGGTTGCTAGGCGCCCTTGCTCCTTCTCTCTGCTAATGCCACATACAGAAGCAAGTGAATACAGTATGGCCATTATGAGGGGTCTGGAGTCCAGGAGAAGGATTCAAATGCTCCTCCCTGGTGGCTTCGATGGGGAAGAGGGTTTGGGGGAGCTGACTTTGGCTATATTTAAATGCTAATGTGCTGGGCTTGCTGGCCGGCAGAGCCGGCAGGATGGTGGTGGTGGGAAGGGACAGGGGATCTTGGCTTGGAAACCCCACTGGAAACATGTTCTGTTGCTTCTCGAGTGGGTGCCAAGCCCTTCCCTGGGCAGCTGGCCTTGGTCACCTCAGGACCTGCCAGTAAAGTGTCAGCAGGCTGAACGGCTGAGCCATGGGCAGTGAGGAGCTGGCTGGCTCTGTGTGTGGGGAGTTTGGGTGTGTAGGCTGACCCTGGTGGCCCGTGTGCGTGCAGTGGTGAACAGGGGTCATTGTGGCTGGACCTTTGCCCAGGATGCTGAGCGGTTGTGTCAGAGACACAGAAAGCAGAGGGAGTGGATGGGTGGTGGATGGCACCAGGTATGTGGCAGTGACCTTTGGTGTCTTACGTAGTAAAATCCAGGGGGCTATGCACACCTTCCCCAACTTATCATGTGAAGTACCGAGCCCCATTTTTCAAGGGATCAGCAGAGGAGGTCCAGAGCCAGAACCCCTTCTCAGCTTGGACCTCCCCCTAGGTCTGTCCGTGGACTCAGAGGTCCCGTTAAGCCAAGATCTCTCCTATTAGGACTTCTTCAGGGGACCATTCCCGGCACTGAAGACAGTGCATTCCCCACACAGGACTTGGTATACATACATAAGCCCCACTGACTTCAAGAGCTATAGGTGCCCCCTACCACTGTGAACATAAAATTGATGACCTATCTCATTCTAAATGACCTGGTGGATCAAAGGTCCAGCCTTGCCTTGGCAGGGGTCTGGGCTGGCAGCAGTGGCTCTCATCCACAGACAGCACAAGGCCAGTGTGCCCTGGACCAAGCCAAACTCTAGCTCCCAAGTCCAGCCCTGAGCTGGCATGCTCTTTTGTGTCAGCCAAGCTGGCTCTGGGATGAAATTTTAGCCCCTCCCCTATGACCACATACTTTCCTCTAATAACTGTGGAGTTGATTCAAAGTCAGGGATGCTTTGTGCCCTCTGAGGGCCATGGGCAGTGTGAGGTCTAGACAACAGAAAGGGCTCTCTTGGGGTTAGAGGAGAGACAGAATACAGCTATCCAGTAGAAGAGAGCCCACTTTAGTAAGTCTGCCTGTACACAGAACAGAGACCTCCCAGCATGCTGTTGTTTTCTCTGCAACATTGTCTGTCCGCCTTAGCAAGGATGGGGCTCTGTGAGAGCACCCAGCCCTTTGTGCCCTGCCTGGCAAGTTTCCAAGAACAGTGGCCACCACTGCTTGAGACTCAAGCACACAGGAACACAGTCCTTGAGGTCCAGGCAGAATCCTAACTACCAAGCCAAGTAGGGAACCTGTTGGGCTGAAAAGGCAGGGTATCTTGGTTCCATGCCAGAGAGTCCCCGAAGTTCTTGTGTATTCTCCTAAAGCTCTTTCCCCGTCCTTAGCCTTGGTTTCCTAATCCACAAAATGCGGAAACTAGACAGAAGTGAAGATGGTCAGTATGTGACATGCACATCACTCTCACTGCTGTCTATGGCAGACATTACTAATCAATCACACTCTCTTCTATCCTTCGTCTGGCTATAGTGAGAAGTGTTTACTACTAGCTAGAACTGGCAATGGAGTAAAACCTGAGAGATGATCATCCAGCCCTGACATCTCAGGCAAGAAAGTGATTGTTAGATTTCAAGACTAGTTGGGCCCATTACAGAAACAATGGTATGCTCACAGAAACACACCTTTTTAGTGGGTCGCTGGTGCATGCATTGGCCTGGGAGGCTGGAAGGAAGCAAGATGGCAAAGATGCAAAGGCCCAGAGGTTGAAAAAGCTAGGATGGGACTGGAGTTGCCCAGTAGGGGCACTTCCAAGCAAGGGGCAGAGTGTGGGGTGGGGTGGGCCTCCCGGAGCTCCCTGGAGTCCATGGAGCAGGTACCAATTTACTAATGCATCTTTGGTTGGAAGTTGTTCAAAGTTACCAAGCAGGATTGTGCCCATGGGACTCACAGGGAGGCCACAGGAAGAGACTACTCAATCCTGTGATGAACAGATTTCTGACGTTGCCTGAGAACACACCCAAGTCCCTAAGGAACCTCCTAAAGGCGACTCATGTTGGCTGAGGACTTCAGATAGCCACAGGAGCCAATGAGCTCCTCCCTGGCTGAGAGTCTAGCCCAGGATGAGCCTCCTGTGGCTGGGGATGATGAGGAGGCAGGTGGCAGGCCTCCACACTGCTCTTTAGGTCTGGGCAGAAGATCTCTGAGCTTCTCTGCTGTTGAGAGGTGGAATGGCGGCAGAAACTTTTTCAGCCACGTTTTCTGACCATTAGCTACGTAGCTTCCAGATATAAGCATTCAGAAGTAGTCAGACCCCCAAGACCCGCTGCTCAGGAGCCTGCAACCTAGCAGGTATACAACTGGAAAAGAACTCAGGCAAGTGCCCGGCCTGGAGGACACAGGGTCAGTTAGACTGGGTGGAATCTCAGCTCTTCTGGGAGACTTTGGAGAGGTCGGTTCTTGAAGCCTCAGTTTCTCTGTGGGTGTAACAGCACAGCAGGGAACTGTCAGGCTGCCCTCAGTTCACGGCACTGATCACACAAAGTGCTCACAGGAAACACTGAGTAGCCAGAGAAAGTCATGACTACGTATCTTTAAAAAGGATTTTTGAAGGGTCCAGGCCTGAGTGTGCAATCTTGAGCTGGGGAAGCAGAAGACAGTGTGTTCTAAGCCCTGTATGGAGCTGCTTCCTGTTCCCCAGCCCTAGACATGGAAGCTTCAACCAGGGAAGGAGGCCTGGCTTCCTCATTCTGGTTCGGAACTACCCTACCCTCAACAACCATCCCTGCCCTGCTTTCTTTAGGGACCAACATCTCTCCTCCCAAGGGTGGTCAACACTTCCCAGAGAGTCATTTCTAAGGCTTCCCTCAGGGTCTCTGGGTCCCCCGGAGCTGGGTTTCTCAGGCAGCAGGCTGATCTTAGGAGTATGAATGGTCAGATCAAACTAATCAACACACACATTCCCTCACACACTGTGAGGCCTGAGGTAAGAACACTTTAATCTACTCTCTGTGTTTTTCAAGTATTCCATCCCATGGGTTTTACTGAAGACTAGTACCAGGACCTTCCCCCTATACCAAAATGTCAGGATGCTCAGCCTTAATTTAAATAGTACGCCTCCTACACATTATCTTGTCTGTCAGCGACTCGAATCCCATGGGAGAGTTGCTGTATGTTGTTAGAGGGGAGCAATAAGGGAGAGAGGGTCTTCACGCTCAGTGAAGACGCAGTTTTGTTTATTGAACCAAGATTGGTTTAGCACTCTTTCAGCTCTCAGAATCCTTGCCAAATTGAAAGGCCACCTTGCCACCTGCTCACATGGCCTGTCCCTCCCTGGCTCATCTGATGAGAAGAGGTGACGGTTTTAAAAAGTTCTGGACACCTGGGAGTCTGGCTGACATGGCAGTCCAGGAGGCATGCACAGGGTTGAGGATGCAGCCTTTGGGTGGCTGGGAATGACAGCACCACTGGCTGCCTTCGCTCAGAGCCCTGGGGGAGGAGCTCTGCTCCCAGTCACTGCAATGTCTGGAGGCAAGCATGTAGGAGAGCTGGCTTCTTCAGGAAGACAAATAGGAGATATGGCAGCTCTGGCTACTCACCCTCCCAAAAGATTATCTGCAACAGTGTCCCAGGCCTTGGGGCAAAGGCTCAAGGAGTGAGCCAAGGTCCTACTCATGTCCCCCACCCCCACCCCCACCCCCACTTCTGCCCCGTAGGTGAGTTCCCAGGGCTATATCCCGAACAGCAAAACTAAGAATGATCATTAAGAAGATAAATCAAGAGATAAGGCTGACATGTTCTGGGAGAAGGGCACACATGTCTATAACTCACTTTAAAATGCATAGGAGATAAATTGGATGGAAGGAGGGCTGCAGAGGTCCAGGCTGCAGTGAACACAGCAAATGCCAACAACAGAATCTGGGGGTTGGGTGCTACCCATCGTGATGGCATTCCCTGGAAGAGACAGGTCAAGACTACAAAAAGAAAGGGAGAGACACTCCTCGGGACACTCTGGAGAGGAGATGTGATTCCTGCTCAGAAACACCGCTGTGTAGCCGCCCCCTCTGAGTGGAAACATGTGGTCCAGGAGAAAGGAGGCAGATAACACTCTGGGAGCTTGGAATCTTACAAGGCTTGCAAGGCCACTCCCAAGGCTACCCAGTCGGCAGTGGTACCAAGGAGAAGGACTTCAGTGAAGCTCCAAGGAGGCAGCTCTCCTGACCGTCACTCAGGCTGTAGGGGGCATTTTGTTGATGCTGCTGCTCCTGACTCACTGGTTTAACACCTAGACTTAGGTGTGCTGTCTCCTGATCTCCTACTGTGTCCCATCAGGGTAAAGAGACAATTCATTCCTGACACCAGCCCAGGGAATGGTCCAATCCACTGTTAAGATGGCTTCCCAGATAAATTATCATCATCAAGATAATCTCTCAGAGGCATGCCCGGAGCCCAAATACTCCCAGACAGGTGTCCCTGGAGGCTTGCCTCCTATGAGATTCCAGATCCTTCTAAGTTGTCAATGAACATCTCAGACATCTTAAGTGACAGGTCTCCATGAGGAGGGGCATTTACTTAGTGAACATGAGGATACCCTCATGCCAGGACTAGAGAATATATTGCCATCCCTAAAAGTAGCATTACAGGCTAGGATCACACACAGTCTATAGTGGCTGTTGAGTGGCCTTTGCTATGAGTCATAAGACACACAATCGAGGCTCAACTGTCTGTCCAGAAAGAACCTGCCTGAGCAGGAGGAATTACAATAGGAAGACATATGGATGCTATCCTTCTACATTATTGTCTTGATTGGCAGGAAAAGTGTGTGTGTGTGTGTGTGTGTGTGTGTGTGTGTGTGTGTGTGTGTGTGTAAGGAGGGGAGAGGTGGAGGTGCTGGCCTGCCTTTTCTTACAGCTGGTAGGGTATAGGAAAAAGAGAGTACAGTTAAATCTGCTGAAGATTCTTTACTAGGACACAGACACCCAGCAATCATGAGAAGAATGAGATTGTGTGTGGGGAAGAGAGTGAGGCAGACATGACAGAAGAGAGTCTGCAGGTCTGATCTTCAACACAGATAAAAGGAAAACCCCTTAATATGGCTCAGGACAGGACACGGATAACCAGGAAGTGCTCATCTGAACTGCTTGGATTGGGAAAGACTTTGAAACAAGAACCAGAAGAGCTCTCACAGCCCAGCTTGTGAGGTTGTAGGATGTGGGAATACGGGGTCAGGCTGAGCACTGAGGACATGGAAAGACTGTGTAACATAACTACCCATCCTCCCTGAACACCAAGGCTGCAGAATCTGGCACAACACAAAGGAAATCAGTTCCAGATGCACTGACTCATAGAGTCACGTGTGACACTTGGCCATTGTCAGCTAACTTCCCCAAGAATACCAGGGCTGAAAGACAACAGAGGAAGGACAGACATTGCTGAGAGAATTGAGCACGAGCAAGGTGGTGCCTGATGCCCAGCTCACCAGCTTGCTCGTGTTCACAGAAGAGCTAAGAAGGAGGCTACTTCAGCAGGGACCTTGGGGCTGTCCTAGGGCTTCAGTGGCTTTGCTGGTCACATGGTGAAGTGCGATCTTCTTCGGAAGGCTCAGAAGAGGTTCTTGCACACCTGTGATTTAGACCGGCATGTAAATTGGGTTTACAAAGTGCTAAAGCAATCAAGAGGTGACAGAATGGAAAACAGAGGGGGCATGTCTGGGTCGCTCAAAGGTGACTGCGGCAAGATCTATATCAAGCTAGTCTTCCCAGGTCGGGGAAACATCCAGACAGCTAAATACTTAACTGGTGGGCACCTGGATGCTTTTAAAGCCCGAGAAAATGTTCACAGAAGACACAAATGATAAAATAGTCCAGGAGACAAAGATCAAGCTTGCTCTAGTGTGGGCAGCTATATCTTTTGGGTTTATGATGTACATTTCTACCCTGAAAGAAAGTAGACTTGGGTAGAGGTCTTTTACCCAGCCCAGGGCCCTTCCTATAGCCAAGTATGACCACCAGAGAGGCGAGAGCTACTGCACCAACCTGGAGCCTATCTGACCCCAGAATCAGTTCCAGCAGCAGCACGCACAGTAGGGCAGCATGACCTGGCTCGCTGGGCTCCCTGCCATGTAAGCAACCGTATCTGGCCCCACCAAGCCTGTGGCAGGCAGGGAGACCCACAGAAGCTTCCCATCAGGATGAGGGAGCTGGACATTCACGGAGGAGGACTGTGGATGAGAGAGAGTTAAGGTAGTGCCCGCATCCAGGCTGCTGTGCCTCCCGTTGTTCGCTTGACGGAACAATTGCTACAGTGATGTCATCTTTCCATGCTGGATTTGACCTTGCGGACACATTTCTTTTTTCTTTTTCCTATCCTCCTAGTTGCTGTGTTACAAGCCCAACTGGCCCTGGAAGGCAGTTGGCTCTCAGGGATCCTGCCCACCCTCTGTGTAAGTGTTTCATAAAGGATGCTAACCCTTGAGGGCCTTACACAGTTACAAAAGCATCCGCAAGAACAGCAAGCAGCAGCAGTTAAAGAGTTTGAATGAAGACACCCTGAAGAGGTGGAGAAGATGCTCCCAGGAGACGTAAAGTTGTTGGGTGAAAGTCTCAGTGTCAGCAATGCCCTACCACTCTACGAGTTACTGGCCAGGGGGCCACCTCCATAGCTGCCCCCAGCCCAATTCAGGCTGTTACCACTGCTCTTGGTTGTATGTCAGAACTAGATGGTAAGACCCTATTGCTGAAAATGCTATATCTAGGACATGGAGAAATCAAGCTGGGGCCAAGCTGAAAGCCCCTTCTCTGTCGGCTGGCTTGTGTAGTGCTGAAGGGACTAGGCAGGCTGTGGCAGGGAGAATTGCTGCTGACGGTACTGTTCAGATATGGACCCTACATGTTACATTAACAACATGCAGGTAAGATGTGCTTTCTCGTGCACACGTCCAGCTCACTGGCCTGCTAGGATTGTGTTCACAGAAGAGCTAAGACTGTTCAGGGTACAACCAACTGATTTCCAATTAAAGTCCCACTCCCTAGATGGGAACTTAAGTCCAGTACTATGAGCCAGAAGAGCAAAGCTCATAGCTGGGACGGTCATAGGCTCCCGTGAGGAAGGAATTTCTATTGTTTTGTTAAATGGATGTAATGTATCTGTCAAGTTGCTTTTAAACATTTTTGGTTTTGCCATGGAATACTGCTGCTGCTACCCTGAGTCACAGAAAGAAACTTTTTTTTTTTTTTTGAGTGTGGATTGACGATTCCTAACCATCCAAGCTGCTGAGAGTAACTATTGCTGTGGCTCGGGGGCTCAGTGCTCAGGCATAAATGTAAGACAATAGCCACCCACTCCAGTCTCAGGAAACAGCTCAGAAGATGGGAGAGCCAGAGGAAGGGGTGGACTGTCTTGTAGCTATTGCCTCTAAAATGAAGCATTCTCTCCTAGAGGGAGAAGGGAGGCTCAAAGGACTCAGGAAGCTAGGGAAACTCATAAGGTTCAGAAAAGCACCGAGGATTACAAGACTCACAAAGACCCAGGCTGTATAAGCAATAAACAATTGGAGCAAAGGACTTTCTGGTAGAGCTGCAGGTAAGATGTGAGTCATCACCCACACTGAGAAGACTTCTTAGTGACACACCTGCCTTGCAGTCACACCGGTAAACTCATTGGTTCACAAAACAAGGTTTGGGTGAGACCATGTCTTCTAGTCTGTGGTTGGTGCCCTATCTGGGATGAACATTTGTTCACATCTCAACTGGGAAAAGTCAAGCAACACTCATGCTTGCACCAATGGCGGCAAATTGCGTAACTCTCTGCTCCTTTTGGCAATGGTAAGAACAAAGATCAGTGTTTAGTCTGTGACCAGAAAACCAAAGAGTTCTGGGGACTCGGCCATCTCTGCCTTGACATCACTTCACAGGCTAATGACACTTTAATTAATGACCTAATATCATCCATCTGCAAGCCATGTGTCTGTCTGGGTGGTTCTTACTCCTCACTTCCAGCCGCACATCCCTCCTGAATGAGGTGGAGCAGCCCCCAGGGATCCAGAGGAAGAGAAGGACAGACCAAGTGCAAGTATGAATTTGTTTGCCTGGTTCCATTTTACCCTATGTTTGGGACACAGTCACGAAAGAAGCTTGAGGCTGTTGTTATTTCCCTATCTGGTTTTCTTAGGGAGCCCCCCCTCCCCTTTAAAAAATGTTTTCTTCATCTGTGGAAAGTTGTATACATTTATTCAATATATTTTGACCATATTCATCCACTACTCTCTGCCCCCAACTCTCCAGTGTCCCCACTACCCTCCCAACTCCAAGTCCTCCTTTTTTGTTATTAATAATCCTGAGTCTACTAAGTGCTTTCCACATGCACATGCGTGTGGGGCCATGCACCAAGGCACAGGTTACCAGCCACACCCCCAAAGAAGAGTGACACTCTTTCCCTCAAGGCCATCAGCTGGTGCTAACTCTTCTGCTGAAGCAGGTCCTCAGGCTCCTCCCACATTCCTGCTGGATTGTTTTGACTGACTTGAAGGCAGGTCCCCAGGCTCCTCCCACATTCCTGCTGGATTGTTCTGACTGACTTGATCTTGAGCAGATAACCACAGGTGTTGACATGTACAAAGACCATGTCATGTCCAGAGGGAAATCCTTATTTATTTTCCACTCTGACTTTTCCGCAAGCTCTGTCACCTGTGTAGAGGTCTAAATGAATGTCACAGTACCCACTATTCCAGACAAGAGCATAATTTTGAGATTCTGCAAAAAGCATTCAGTGAATACCTACTATGTGCTGGGCAGCACACAAGCTATCTCAAGAGGAGAGTTGAGGAAGATGTTATGCACATGTTGGGAATGCTTGCTCATGTGGGCAGTGGCTGAGCGGAACCTGCTTTAATCATGTGCTCTTAGACCAATATTCATCTGCCCCTTTCTTTTCTTTTCTTTTCTTTTTTTTCTTTTTGGTTTTTCGAGACAGGGTTTCTCTGTGTAGCTTTGTGCCTTTCCTGGAGCTCGCTCTGTAGACCAGGCTGGCCTCAAACTCACAAAGATCCGCCTGCCTCTGCCTCCCGAGTGCTGGGATCAAAGGCGTGCGCCGCAGCTGCCGCCGCTGCCGCCGCCACCGCCACCACCACCCAGCTCATCTGTCCCTTTGGATGCAATGTAAAATAAACACACTCATAGGACCACAGATAAATCATCTCTCTTCTCTGGGCCTTGTTTTCCCCCAGGAGACAGCTTGAAAATCTATTCCTGGACTTTGCCAGGGTTTTTTTTTTTTTTTTTGTTTTTGTTTTTTGTTCGTTTGTTTTGTTTTTTACTTTTATGACTCAGACACTTGGGGCTGTTAAGAGGAATTTCCACTTGGCATGAAGCCACAGCCAGAGTGGGAGAGTCAGAAGTGGACAATTAAAGGCCTCTATTGCTGGTGAAAAGATAAAAGCCAGCAATTTGACTCAATAGCCTTCTTTTCTAGCTGAGGGAACTCTGGCACTGGGAGAGACAGTGGCTTGTTTAAGGTCAGTGACAGTGCTGGGTCCCCAGAGTCTGAGAGGGGAGTGTCGGAACACCACGCAGCATTGCCTCCTTAGGTGAAGTGTGTAAGACAATGCCATAAGCCTCTGTAAGGCTGGAGGAGGAGCTATGTTCCCTGGCCCGTGCCCGGCAGAATGTCACTAAGGTTCTAATCAAGGAGCGGAACCAGGCTTGAGCTCTTTGTGAGCAAAAGCAGGGCGGTGCTTGCCCCGTGGGTGCTCCAGCTCAGCTTGCGGATGAGAAGTGAAAGAAATGGGACAGGGGGTTCACACACCAGTGAGTTTGCACAGAGAAGGCCATCAACTGTCATAACTCCAGTCACCCAAGACCTATCAACGCCCCATCATCTTGCTGCTCATGGGCAAAAGAGACTTCACTCCCTCACAAAGATGTGCTGGGTCAGAAATCATCAGAAGCCACCGCTGATGGAGGTGCTCATTGGAACTGTGGGGTTGGTGAGGGCCTCCTCTGCCTCCCTCCCTCTGACCTCTGCAAATCTCAGGGCACTTTCCTCCATGTGAGCCTGCCAGTGTATCTGATATTCTCTACAACCAACGGGAGTAGAAAGGACAGGGGCAATTAATATGGAAGTCCCAAGATGTCAACCCCCTTGTCTGAGGTCACAAAGCTCGTCAGGACTTGATTCCATGTCAGTCTAGACTCATTATTTCACAGGTGAGGAGACAGATTCAGAAAGCTGGAAAAGTGACAGATGTTTCATTTGGGGTCCTATGTCCTAATCCAGTTCTCTACTAACTCTGGTCTTATGTAAGCTACATCCTCTCTCTAAGACTCAGGCACTCTCCATCAAAGAAGTAGTTGATCCCAGATACTGCTTCCCTAGCATGCTAATGTAGGAAAGAAGTTAACGGCACTGCATTCCTGATCACACACCTTAATAAATATAATTGCACTCTGTATAAGAAGCAAATTGACAGTCAAAATATGTTTTTTAGGAAAATGTGTTTTTAGGAAATCATCAACCAAGAAATAAGACTTTTTCTTGGTCATGTTGGAATTAATGAGTATTCGTTACATACTCATTTGTGGCTCAAAGAATTAGTATGCCAGATTTAAGACCAGCAGGTAAAAAGAGACAAATATTGATGATCAAGGATGTTGTCATGGAAGAGTTGACAGCATGGCTTCAGGAAGGCAAGGTGACAGGTCCATGTTTAAGTCCCCAGGGAAACCTGAGTGCCAGTTTCTACAGACTCTCCTGCTCTGGGGTCTTCAGTCAGCCCTAAACATTATTACTGCCCAACAGACATTTCTACAAAGAGAAAAACCTTCCATAGCCATGATCTTTGTGATAGCTAATCATGGTTATCAACTTGCCTGGATCCAGAATTGAATAAAAGGCAAACCACTGGGCATCCCTATGTGGAATATTCTTTGTTTTGTTTTGTTTTGTTTTGTTTGTTTGTTTGTTTGTTTGTTTGTTTGTTTCTTTCTTTCTTTCTTTCTAGATTTATTTATTTATTATTAATATAACATCTGCACACCAGAAGAGGGCATCAGATCCCATTATAGATGGTTGTGAACCACCATGTGGCCGCTGGAAATTGAACTCAAGACCTCTGGAAAAGCAGCCAGTGTTCTTAACCACTGAGACATCTCTCCAGCCCCCTATGTGGAATATTCTTGATGAAATTATTTGAAATGGGAAGCCCCACCCTAAATTTGGGCAGCACCTTCTGCTGAAAGCACAGATAAAAATAGGAAGAAGCTTTGCATTTTTCTGCATGCCTTCATGATTGCTGGCAATTCCCACCCTGGCACTTCTAAGACTGCCGATTCCTCCACTGATAACAGATGAAGACCAGAAGCTCTTCAGGACTCCTCGGGGCCATCAGCACCAGATTGGGACTGCCGAGACATCCGGCATCATGGGCTGAATAACTATCAGGCTGCTGGCCTCTCTGGTGTGAGACAGCCATTATTGAACTATGCTGACTGCATCCTGTAAGCCAACCTAGTAAGTCCCATTTTTAACACATAGTCCTTCTTTTAATTCTGTTACTCTACAGAACCCTAACCAATAAACTCCCCACTTTAGTGACCATTGGTCACACGTGGCTGTTAATGATCGGAAACAGTTTAGAGAAACTGAGGCACTGAACTGTGTGTGATTTAGTTTTAGTCAATTGAAACAGATGTAGTTTGTGGCTACTTTACTAGACAAGCACAGCATTAGGAGTATAGTCCCCCAAAGGCCCGTTGCATTCCACTTCCAGGAAGCCTGGGGTGCTCCTCTATCTCCTCCTACCCTAGAGTGGGCAAGAAGACTCCAAGAAATCCTTGCTTGGGTTACCTGTCCCCAGGACCATGACCTAATCAGACACAAGCCCTTCCTGATTTATCTGACAGGTCTCACCTACCTGGAATGTTCTCTTAGACCAGACTGTTTTAAACTTCCACCTGTGTGCCAGTCACTTAAGGGCACTGCTGAGATGCAGGCTTGGAGGGGACAGGCTCATAACGGAGCCAAGTGTAGCACAAGCTTCTGGAGACAGGCAGTATGACTGGCCAAAAAGCAGTTTGTGTAGTAAGGTTTGAGCAAAAGAAGCCAGTATGAAGAGCCTACGTTTGCACCATTCCACTACAGATCGTTCTGGAAAAGACAAAACTGTGGATGCAGGGAAAATGTCAGAAGGAGGGTGGGTATGAACAGGCAGAATACAGGAATTTTAGGGTAATGGTCTACTGTATGATACTTGTATGATACTGTAATGTTGGATACATGTCATTACACAGTTGTCTAAACCCACAGAATGCCCAACACAGAGGATGCAGGCGTATGCTGCTAAGCATGATGGCCTGAGTTTGATCCCAGGACCCAACAATGGAAAGAGAGAACTGACAGCCATGAGTGGTCCTCTGACTTTCACAAGTGTGCTGTGGTGCATGTGCGTACACACACACACACACACACACACACACACACACAAATAAATAAATAAATAAATAAAGTTATACATAAATAATAATGGGCTTCAGTGAATATCAGGCAGGCATCAAGATTGACTCTGTAATTCTTGGGGATAGACCACCCTAAATGTGACAGAAAACCTGGGGTCCTTTAGATTCTCTGTTTTCTATTTCTATAAGCTTGGCACTCACAAAGTAAAATATATTAATCAAAGACCCTCCCCAATTAAAAGCCACTGTCCCAGAAAACAGAAACTGTATCTATCCACCTGCTCCTCTACCCACTCCCACAGTGGCCAGCCAGTGGCTAGCAGGAGTGGTCACTTGGTCTATGAAAGCAGAGCCAGGGACAATCCTCCGTAAATATGTTCTGGACAAATAAGCTCAGGAGGGATCCAACCGAAGGGCCGGTCTGGGGTCTAGGCCAGCCTAGGGCTGGTGTGCTTCTCTTGGTATAGCTCATCTTGTCAGCTACACCACTGAGCACATGTCATAGGGGCTTTGGGTGTCTTCCGGAAGTGAC
>CABHPP010108351.1:0-16302 GCA_902168425.1 Peromyscus attwateri
GAATCATCTGTTTACTTCAGTGGAGCCTCCCCTTGGTGATGGGCGAGGGGAGGCACCTGCCAATGTCGGCCGCTCTCCGAGGCTGTTCCAAGACTATCTGAAAGCTCTGATGAGCCTGCCAGACGAGGATGCGACTCTTTCGTTTATTTGACGTGAGAAATGACATCTTTTCCCACCTTGGAAAAAAATGTAAAGCCATCGCTGTCACCTGAAGAGGAACTGTAGTCAAGTGCAGTCAGTTGTGGCCATTTGTTTTTAAGACTCGGTGCTGACTTTCATTGTGGGGTGTTAGCAGTAACCTCGACAGCTTCTTGGCTGTCCATCCTGACCCTGCTGACCTATGACTGTCTCCTAGAAAGGGCACAAAGGCCCTTTCTACATAGTGGTGCTTTGCTCCTGTGGGGCGAGTTAGATCTGCGCTCTAAGGACCTCTGAGCAGTGTAGTGATCTACATCTCTCAGTGCCTGAGCCTGATCATGTTTTGTGGCCAGCAGACATCCCTGCTCTTCATTTCTGACTGTGCTGTAATTGATGCCCAAGGCCCTAGTCCAGCCCCTGGGCTCTGCCTAAGTGTGTTTAGTTGGCATATTTACCTGTGCTGGTGGAAAAGAGGAAGAATACAGGATCTTGCCTGTTCCCAGCTGCAGCTGCAGACGCTACTGCAGCCTCCTCCTTTTTTGGGTTCTCGAGACAGGGGTTCTCTGTGTAGCCCTGACTGTCCTAGAACTTGCTCTGTAGACCATAACTCAGAGAGCTCAGAGATCTGCCTGCCTCTGCCCCCCGCTCCCCCTCGAGTGCTGGGATTAAAAGTGTGTACCACCTCCACCCTGCTCTATGTTCTTAACCCTCATTGATCAGCTTCTTTAAGGAACCTTTAGGTCAAGGGAACTTTTGAACATGTCTTTTTTTTGAGACAGGGTCTCACTTTTTAGACCTGGCTAGTCTGAAACTTAAGAGATCCATCTGCTTCTGCCTCCGGAGGGCTGGGGTTAAAGATGCGGTACATGTCATTTTTAATATTTAAGTTTGGTTTTTTAATAAGTTTAGGGAGCTGGAGTGATGGTTCAGCAGTTAAGTACTGATTGCTCTTCCAGAGTTCCAGAGGACCCGGGTTAAATTCCTAGCACCCACTAGTGGTTAACATCCTTCTATAACTCCAGTTCCATGGAGTCCAATTATTATCTTCTGGTCTCCACGGGCACCACATGGTGCATAGACATCCATACAAGCAAAACATCCATACACACTAAATAAGAAATCTCAAAAAAAAAAGGCAAAAGGTTTAGGTTTGTGGTGTTATTGTGAAAAGATCTTTCAAATGTAGTGTTTTTTTAAGCCCAGAGAAATGTCTTTTAAATGTATTTTTTAAAGTGTACTTATTATCAGGTGTGTGTGTGTGTGTGTGTATGTGTGTGTGTGTGTGTGTGTGTGTGTGTGTGCGCGCGCGCACTCATGTGTGCATGTGCAGTATAATTTGTATTTGATGTAAGAAAAGGCAGATCCCAGAACATTCTGGACAAACAACTGGAATGGTATGTCCTAGATGGTTGAGATACTGTGTAACATAGTTTTGTGTTGGAATCTCTCTCCATCTTCCTTTGGAATGTGGTGATTAGCAACTTAGTCTTTGAAGTTTAAGGTCCAGCTGATGTCGTATTGCAACACTGTTAAATCCTGTTCCTGGTGTCCTGGCTCAGACTCTGTCTTGTTGGGTTCTCTTCTTGGTCCCAGCTTCTCTCTCCCTGCTCCTTAATGGACACTGTCTTCACCAACGAATTGTGTGTAGTTACTGAAGCTGTAACGGCCGGTTAAGGTCTCCTGTAACTCTCCTGCATGGGATCGACTGCCGGTCACAGCTGGGCTCAGTGGGTATTGAACAGAAGCCGAGGACTATGAGTCAGTGGTGCAGGGCACCCTGTTACTGAGTCCCTCTAAAGTTAGGGAACTTGTCTTTCAGATTGCATCCAAGTATGACCAGCAGGCGGAGGAAGATCTGCGCAACTGGATAGAAGAGGTGACGGGCATGGGCATCGGCACCAACTTCCAGCTGGGCCTGAAGGACGGCATCATCCTCTGCGAGTAAGGGGCCTTCCCGGGCTTGTTTCTGCTCTTCTGCTCCTGTCCACGGGCGTTTGCCTTACTCCTGGTTCCCCGTCTAGGATATCGACCTTGATATTCTACCACTGTGTTTAATACTTTCCTTGGCTGACATCCAGGGAGTCAGCTTAATATTCTAGTGTTTGCTTTTGACCCATAAAGTGTCCTTGTAATTTTGTTTTTAGACTCATAAACAAGCTACAGCCAGGCTCTGTGAAGAAAGTCAATGAATCCTCACTAAACTGGCCTCAGGTAATTGCCAAGTGAGCAACCTCCAATCCATCCCTTCCCTCCTGTTTCTCCCCCTCCTCCCTCTGTTCCTTCCCTCCCTTCTCTCCCTCCTTCCGTCCCCTCCCTCTGCTCTCTCTTGTTCCCCTTCCCTCCTTTCTGTCTCTTGTTTGAGACAAGGGTTTCACTTTGTAGCCCAGGCTGGCCTCATTCATGGTGGACAGAACTCAGGGTATTCCTGCCTCTGCCTTCCAAGGCCTAGAATTACAACTAAACTGCACTATCCCAGTCAGTTTCCTTTTATTTGGTGAAAAAGGTTAAAATTTTTGTATTGTTTGCAGGGGTGTGTGTGTGTGTGTGTGTGTGTAAACAGAAAGTTGTACACGTGGCATTATTGTTTACTGAAGTGGTCTCTTCTCATGTTTAGTTTTAGAAATTTTCTGCATTTAGTTAGTCTGCTTTGAAGGATTTGATACAGTTTTACACAAATACCATCTGGACCATAAGAATAAAGGGGGGTGGGGGAGCAAGACATTTACGCAGTGACTCCTAGTTTATGATGGAACATTACATCACAGCGTCATTGGTGCACATGAAGTGGCATTAGCTATTTATTTGATCTTAAGTTGGTTTGGGAGACGGTGGTCATTTAGTAACCAGCTTGCTTTGAAACTAAAATTAAAACACATGGTGAACTATTAATATATGTGTGTAACTTTTGGCAAAGAAAACTTCAGGCCTGGATAACTCTGACACAGAATTCTTAAGCACTTGTAAGGATGATGGGCCTGGGGACCATGGACAAAGTGTTCACCGCCTAAGCCCAAGGACTGGAGTTCAGATCCACTTAAAAACTGGGTGGACCTATAGTCCCAGTTGCATGGGAGGCAGAGCAGAGCTAGAATCTCCAGGGCAAGCTGGCTAGCTAGACTGGCTAGGTAGGTGAGCCCTGGGTGTATGGAAAGACCCTCCTTGCCTCAGTCAATAAAGTGGAGGGTGATGGGAGAAAATATCTAATGCAGTCTCTAGCATGCACGTATGTGTACATGTATACACGTGGGGCACATACACCTGAACGCCCACACAGTGCACACATGCATACCACACACACACACACACACACACACACACACACACACACACACACACACATTCACACATGGCTGATTTTGCCCTTAAAGAGTGTTAAAAGGCAGGGAATGTGGGGATGTGAGTGTGGCCCAGTTTGTAGAGTGTTTGTCTAGCGTTCAGGAAGTCTTGGGTTTGATCCCCAGCACAGCATAAATAGGGGGTAATAGGCTCACCTCTGATTCCAGCACCAGGTCTGGAGGGTGGGGATCTAGGCAGAAGGTTCAGAAATTAAAGATTTTTGTTGGCTCTATAACAGTTTGAGCTTCATGAGTCTTTTTTGGTCTCAAAACAAGAACAGCAAAAAAATTGTGTTTTGGGTTTTGTTTTTTTTTTCTTGTTTGTTTTTAAAGATCCACTTTAAAGGACTGTTCTATAAGCCCCCTTCCTTTTCCAGAAAGAGCTGTGTGCATACTCTGTATCTGATGGGGAATCCTAACCAAATAACTTCTGTCTGTAGTCTTAGTACCAGACTGAAGAATCCTGGTGTGTCTGTAGTTAGCTCCAAACCTTATGTGACTCTTTCTGTTTCTAGCTGGAGAATATCGGCAACTTTATTAAAGCCATTCAGGCTTATGGCATGAAGCCCCATGACATATTTGAAGCAAATGATCTTTTTGAGAATGGCAACATGACCCAGGTTCAGACTACGCTGGTGGCCCTAGCAGGCCTGGTACGTACATGCTCTACACTTGGTTAAGAAAAAAACCTCCCTGCGCATAGGTAGTGAATTACATCATTGTTCTCTCAGGGGTGCACACACCCGGAGGGGAGGGGCCTCTGCCCTCTGTAATTGCTAGCTTTGTGAAAGGGCTGCTGACATCAGCTTGTGCCAGATAGGTTAATTAGAACCCTCCTATTTCAAAGGGTACCATATTATCATTGAGTAGCCCTAAGTGTCTTTTCTCCCTCTGGTATGGTATGATCTCACCATTGAAGCCTGTCTGTGGACATCACTTCTTTGTTGTGTCCTCTTCAAAATGCTGGTGGCGGAATATCTGTGCTCCAACTCAGTTGGTGAATGTGTTTGTGTCTAGGCGAAAACAAAAGGGTTCCATACAACCATTGACATTGGAGTTAAGTATGCAGAAAAACAAACGAGACGTTTTGATGAAGGCAAGTTAAAGGCTGGCCAAAGTGTAATTGGTTTACAGGTAAGTGGTGTGATGTTATTGTTTCATTCATTAACACAGTGTCTTTAATTGTTGCCACATAAAATGTTGTGCCTCTCATGAGTAAAGTGTTCATGAAAGTTCTGTAATGTAGGTTGCTTACATATGTACATGGCTTATACAGTTTCGATCTGTTTAAAACCCGATGATGGGGCACGGTGGTTTGCACCTGTAATCCCAGCACTAAGCAGGCTGAAGCAAGAAGATTGCTCCGAGTTTGAAGCCCTCCTGGGCTACATAGGCGTTCAAAACCAGACTTATCTGCAGAATGGGATCTTGTCTCAAAAAATGAAAATTAGCTGGGCGGTGGTGGCACATGCCTTTAATCTCAGCACTCAGGAGGCAAAGGCAGACAGATCTCTGAATTCAAGGCCAGTCTTGTCTATAGAGCAAGTTCCAGGATGGCCAGGGCCACACAGAGAAACCCTGTCTCAAGAAACAACCCCCACCCCCCCCAAAAAAAAAAGTTAAATATAACCAAAAGAAAATGATGTTGTATTTCGATTTATTTGGTTTTTGTTTTGATTTCCTCTGAGACAAGGGTTTCTCTTTGTAACAGTCCTGGCCATCCTGGGACTCACTTTATAGACCACGCTGGCCTCGAACTCACGGAGATCCACCTGCCTCTGCCTACTGAGTGCTGGGATTAAAGGTGTGCGCACCATGCCCAGCTAAAATGATGGTATTTTTAAAAGAAACTTCAGGGATGTCACCCAACTTGACCATTGTTTCTCTAGGAAATTTAAGTTTTTGTTGTTGTGGTTTTTTTCTAATCATATTTTCTTTTAAAGAGGAAGAAAATTCACTTTATAAATTCTTAGATCTTATTGATGAAGGACATATATACAAAGCCCATGATGCCAGAATCATTATCCACTAGCAAGGTGTGGGATTGAGTGAGCCTAGCTGATTGGGTCAGGTTAGTGCTTGGGAAGTGCTTGGTTAAGGTGACGTTCACAGTCTCCCTGGAGAGTGTCACAAAACCACAGCCAAGTGGTGTGAATGCCGAGGACCTCCTTGGTGAACTGACCTTGACTGAGTCCGTCAGGTGGCCTCAATTTTAAAAAGTGCAACAGTGTTTAAATGGAGGGACATGAGAAAGAAAGTCCAGATCAGTGAGTTAGAACTCCATGCAGTTGGAACCTGCAGCCTAAGAACTAACACCAGTGTTTGAAAAGACAAGTGAAGGGGAAAATAAGGTTATAAAATACCATTGACTTCTAAAGGGATATGTGTATTTTGGTAAACTTGGGCTTCTATGTGAGTGTGGCTTTAGACACATGCAGGAACACATGCAGATATAACCCAAAGGGTATTCACAGATGCAGACTCTAGTTGCATCTATCCGAGTGTTAATATTGCCGTATTTTTTTTTCTTTGCTTATATGTGTTGTGTGAATCTTTTCCTGTGCGGGGGTTTTGTTTTTAGTAATAGTTTTCTTTTGTAAGTGTCCCCTGAGTGTTTTGTGTGCACCTGGGACCCCAGTACTCGAAAGTGGAGGATCGGGAGTTTAAGGTTATCCTTGCCTACCTATCGAGTGCAAGGCTGGGTTTATGTGAGACTCAAGAAAGCAAAGGCCCACACTCTCTACAGTGGTAGGAACTGGTTTCCTCCTCCAGCACCACAGACTGAGTGCTGAGAAGGCCTGGGTGGTTAGTTCTCAGCTAGGCGCAGAAGTTAGTTATTCCTCTGAACCTGCTTCAGTTCACGCTCCTCTTGCTGCCTCGTTCTGGTTCTGGCCAGTATGCGAACGAGTGTCGTAGGAATAAAATGCATTTTTCCTCCATGAAAATGTTGATGATGTCTAAGTACCTGGCCTTTAAAAGGCTTTCCCGTTTTAACTCTGAGCACCCAGGCTGCACATGCCGCAAAGGTAGCTGTGGGTTTTAGCCCAACACAAAATTACCCGAAACATTACAAGATGTTTTGGTACGTGTTTGTTTTTTTTTTTGTTTTGTTTTGTTTTTTTCCCTTCCTTTCCTTGTGACTTGATTCTGTGGCTATGGAGGGTGAGCTTTGTGGATGACAGCAGCAGACGAGTTGGCTGCACCTGTGGCTGGAGTCGGAGGGTTTGTCGTCTGGTCTATACTCACTGTTGGTTACCCTGCCTGAAGTGGGCACACTTCAATCTGGTACCTGTGCTGCAAAGAGTATAGAAAAGAACGTCGGGGAATTCATCCATAGTTCTGCCAGCACAGTAACTTCTTACTTAATATTGCTTCTCTTTCTGCAGGTTTATATGCAGATGCAGCTAATTGTTCTGTGAGGTTCTGTATATTTCAGAGTGTTTGGAATTTTTCTTTAAAATTCAAAGCCTTCACAGTTTGCATTCAAAAGCCCAGAGGGGAGTTCATACCTAGTTGCCTAGAGCCTCCTTAGCTCAGGAACTTGTAAGTCCCTGGCTACCCCTGCTCCAACACCCCCCCCCCCCCTTTTGGTGCTTGGGAATTGAACCCAGATCTTTGCACATGGCAGGTGAGGACTCGAGTGCTGAGCTACATCCCAGCTCTACTGTACATTTTCTCAATAACGCAGAACATTTTATTGTGTATATGTTACTGACTTCTGATAATGAATGCTGATCTTTTAACTTAAAGATGGGAACCAACAAATGTGCCAGCCAGGCAGGTATGACAGCCTATGGGACCAGGAGGCATCTTTATGATCCCAAAATGCAGACTGACAAACCTTTTGACCAGACCACGATTAGTCTGCAGATGGGCACCAACAAAGGAGCCAGCCAGGTAAGCAAGTGTCTTTTAATTCTCAAAGCAGAGGGCACAGAGGGCATGCTAAGTGAGCACTGACCCCATGCATAGCTAGAATCTCAACGTTGTTTTTTCTATAGTATTTTTAGTCTTCAGGAAAGTAGGCTTTGCTGGGAAAGCAAAAGAATCAAAGGGCCCTTTCTCCAGCCTGAAAAGTGTAGCGTGACTAATGGCTTTGGTTGGCAGTGAGAACACTTGGCCTTTCTGCCTAACCAGAAGAAAAAAGTGATGTTTATAGTGTTCCTGCTCCAAAATCCAAGTAAAAGATGGTTGGTTCTCCCTTACCCCTTTTTGGTTTTGCTTTTAAAGGGGGCTTTTTAAATGGGTCTCTAAGAGTATCTGGCATTTCTGCTAAGAGCTCTTTAGTCAGCATTCTTATGAAATATTAAATGAATGAAAAAAATGAAAGGAAAGGGTGGGGTTTTGTTTTGTTTTTGGGTTTTTTGTTTTGTTTGTTTGTTTTTGGAGACAGGGTTTCTCTGTGTAGTTTTGGTACCTGTCCTGGAACTCACTCTGTAACCCAGGCTAGCCTCGAACTCACAGAGATCCACCTGGCTCTGCCTCCCGAGTGCTGGGATTAAAGGCGTGCGCCACCACCGCCCAGCAACAGGAAAGGGCATGACTGCTCCTAGGTATGGTGGAGGAGAAAGTTTATTGTAGATGTGTGGGAGAGCACAGCCAGAGGCAGAGACATCTGGACGAGTCCAGAGTGGACATGACCAGACTGAACTGGGCCATGTGGAGAGAGAGGGAGGGGAAGGGAGAGAGGAGAACCAGGTACAGCAGTCAGGAGGCCAAAGGGACGAAAGGGGGCAGGTAACCAAAATGTCTGGGTTATATAGGGAAGGGCCTCTGGGGGCCAGGTGTGCCAGCCATACCTTGTAACAAGTAGGGACTGAGGGATGCTGGGAGAACCTGGAGGCTCCTCAACCGTTGGTTCCTGGTTTGAAACGTAACATTAAGTTACCAGAGAAATGAATTTATATGAAATGCTAGTTAAGTAATTCTGTAACTGTCAGTGTTCTCTCACTGCAGTACAACACTGACTAAAAGTAACTTGGGGAGGAAAGAGTTCATTTGGCTCACATTTCCATGTCCCAGGCCACATTTCCATGTCCCAGGGAGGCCAGTGCAGCGGCCTGAAGGCAGGAGCTCAAGCAGAGACCAGCAAGGAATGCCACCCCTGGCTTCCCTTGCTTCCCGGCCACCTTTCTTAGACAGCCTGCCTGCCCAGGGGTCCCGCCTGCATTCATTAGCAATCCAAAAAATGCCCCGTAGATGGGCAGACAGGCCAGTCAGATAGAGGTAATTCCCTCATTAGTGTAAGAGTTTTTAAATGGATGAGATGGCCCTGGGGATAAAGGTGTCCTTAGTTAGTTTGACCCTTGGAACCCACATGAAGATGGCCAGAGAGAACTGGTCCTCTAGCCTTCTTGTGTGCACCCTGACCCCTTGTCTGTCTAGCACGCTCCCCCACCCCTGGTCTGTCACACACACACACACACACACACACACACACACACACACACACAAATAAATAATGAGAACAAGGAGGCACCAATAACCATTTGAGAACAGCAGGGTTTTATGTCTGAAAATAGTGAGAATAAGTTTTGGGAATCCTTTTTATTTTTTGGTGAAATCTGTGATTTCCCCCTTTATGGAACATGCCCTGTCACGTACAGTTGCTTGCCATAGTGGCTACTCACATTTGCCCTTTTACCCACTCTGTATCTGAAAATGTGTGCTTGGCATGAGTGGGAAACTGAGGCATGAGTTATTGTGCTGTGTTCTGAAGCGGGTGACTCTTGGTGACAGCCTCCTGAGAAGATGCAGTCCCTTAGATCAGCTCAGCATGCTTCTTGTTGAATGCGTGTATGCTAGTTTAAAATGGGTGCCCATTCATAGACACTCATGTGGAACTTTTAGGTATGCCAGTGTGGAACTTTTTTAAATATAAGAAATATTAGTTATTTGTTTTCTTGTGTGTATGGCTATTTTGCATGTATGTATGTATGTGAACCATGTACATGCCTGGTACTCTGGGAAGTCAGAAATGGGCATTGGATGCCCCGAAACAGAGTTACAGATAGTTGTGAGCCACCATGTGGATGCTGGGAACTGACTGACCCTGGATCCTCCACAAGACAGACAAGTGCTCTTAACCGTGGAGTCATATCTCCAGGCCTGGGCTTTGTTTTTATATACTTTGTGTCTAATTCTTTACTTAGTGGTCGGTAGTATTGCTTCTGTATTACATATAGGAAGAAATCACTCAAAGTACATGTTCGGAGGCCACCTGGTGATGGTGGGCAGAGATGTGAAAGATGGCCTGACTCAGCTCGGGACTCAGTGACTCCCGTCCTAAACCAGTGGAAAGTTACTGTGTTGATGCTCACATTGGTGTGACTTTCATAATTTAGACAACATTAACAAGTCTAGATCTTAACTGCTGTCTTACCTTGTGTACTGTTATGTTCTAATACCAGGCTGGGATGTTGGCACCGGGTACCAGAAGAGACATCTACGACCAGAAGCTGACATTACAGCCAGTGGACAACTCGACCATCTCTCTTCAGATGGGTACCAACAAAGTCGCTTCCCAGAAAGGAATGAGCGTGTATGGGCTTGGGCGGCAAGTGTATGACCCCAAGTACTGTGCTGCCCCCACAGAACCTGTCATCCACAACGGAAGCCAGGGCACAGGAACAAATGGGTCAGAAATCAGTGATAGCGACTACCAGGCAGAATACCCTGATGAATACCATGGCGAGTACACTGATGACTATCCCCGAGAATACCAGTATGGCGATGACCAGGGCATTGATTACTAGAGTCACACGTGGGAGCGCAGTATTTAGTCCATTGTTTTTATCCAGTGAGACCCGAGCTAGCCTTGAGTAATTCTTCTCTCGTCTTCCTAAAACACTCTTATGCTTATTGTACCTTAAAAAAAAAAATGCCTTACATACATTCCTTTTTCCTTTTCTGCCTCCCTAAATAGTCGCCTTTTAGTGCTGTAGGAGTTAAATCCTACAGCATAACCAATAACTTGCGTATGAAGTAAAAAGGAATGCCGTGGAAGGGCAGCCAATTCTTTTATTGAAGATCTATGCATTTTTTTACAGTCTGACACTTAAACTGGTATTTTCAAACAATAGGAAACTATTTTTCTTTTTTACAGTGTAGTGTGTATCTGGCTTGTACATGGAAGACTAAAATGTTGATTTGCTGAATGTGGTCTTTGCCAACTAAATCGAGGATGCAGCATTTAGAATCTGACACATGGATGTTTTTCTGCAGTACTGCTTGCTGAGTTTTAAATAAAGTCATGATCAGTGTGCATCTGTGATTACATGTGTACTTATTCTCTTCCTTAAGCTGACAAGGTCTTTGCCAAGTGGCGCTCCTCCTGAAGGCGTGTATACAAAAATGGCCGCAGACACGTAGGTTCGGGTGGTGTGCCCGCAGACTTCATTTGTGCCAATGTATCACTGCAGTCTCTCTGTTCCCTTCAACTGTATTTATTGCTGCATTTCTCAGCATAAACTTATCCCATTGTATTTTTTATAAATAAATATTTTTTTTGAACATTCATATGAACCACGGGCTGGTTATTTTTTGGCTAGCTTCTCTGTAGGCAGAGTCAGGTCAGAGACCTGAGGCCTCATTCCTTGGATGCTAAGAAGGTATTTCAACGTTATTTAATCCATACAACATGGCACTCATGGAGACTGAGTCTAAACCGGGTGTGATGACTTAATACCCATAACCCAGCACTAGAGAGGCTAAAGCAGGAGGATTTCTGTGACTTTGAGGTCAGCTTGATGTACAGAGACCCTGTTTTAGAGCTACGTAAATAAAAGCACAACCAAAAGAAGAGAAATTCCCATTGTGTAGAGTAAAGTAACAGCCAAGAATGATCTGGCTCTTGTTTATGACTTGGCTGCCCTGGGTTCATCTTAAATCCAATTTGGAGTACTCTTAAAAGCATTTCCACCTGCAAGGGAGAATTACTATGTATGCATTGAGGGTGTATGTGAATGATGCCCGAAGCGGACATGGGGTGTGCAGACTGAGGAAAACCTAAGCCATCATTGTCACCTTAGAGAAAGCTAAACAACAACGGTGCCATCACCGAGGGAAGTCGGTCGCTCACGCCTTCTGACCTCGTCTCAGCCAAGTGATTTCTTCTGATAGGACTGGCTGTTAGGCTTCGGTAGTTTTTGCCAAGACAGATAAGGAGATGCTGGAACCCACAGAAATGATGTACACATTCAGTGGTGACTCACTCCGATGCATCTGGGAGTGCCCTGTACATCATTGTAGAAGACTTCGGCGGCGCTAAATGGCCCTATTTAAGAAAGCATTTGCATTTAAAGTGGACCTGAGCCATCAGGCTGTTTCTTGTTAAGTTGCAGAGGCAGCTAGGAAAGGGAAGGGGAGGAAGCCTTGCATTACATCACATGCACTGGCCTGCCAAGCCAGTCCAATGGAACCTCCTGTTAGGGTGGGAGTTCCACACAGCATCTGGGCGGATGAGGTACCAGTCCTCGTGTTCAAAGTTCTTTTTGTTTAGGGCTTTAAAAGAGGAAAAGCTCTTTCACACTCCATCTGCGTTTCAGGTGCTGTTCAGATGTATTTCAAAAATAATGATTTTTTTTAAAAGCTCCCAGGCAAGTCTCATTTTGGGTGGAGGTTGAGCATCACCCTTTTCTGATTTGCTGATTTGTGAAAGTACCACCTGCTGGCATCCAGCTGAGTGGCATCTTGTGCACATGCCTGTCCTGGATGTGCCTGCTCCAGCTGAGTTCATGCCTTTCTTACAACAGTAAGGGTAAGAGCTGTAACTTGAGAGATGCTCATATGGTTTCTTAGCCTGTGTCCAGGGTTGGAAGAATCAGAGAAAGTCCTGCCCTATGTAAGAGCAGTATTCTAGAGATTTCTGCTAACAAAATCCTCCTTAAAAGATAAACTGGTTATGATCTCACACACTCGGGTGAGTTTTTACATAGTATGTTATTTATTTACTTACATTTAGTGTGTGTGTGTGTGTGTGTGTGTGTGTGTGTGTGTGTGCGCGCGCGCGCGCGCGCGCATGTGGAGGGAGGCCTGAGGACGACTTGTGGGAAGTGGTTCTTCTACCATGTGGGTCTGGTGGGATCAATTCAGGTCTTCAAGCTGGGCAGCAGTTGCCTTTATCCAGCAAGCCATTCTTATTTTTTATTTTTGTTTATTTATGTTGAGATAAGGTCTCTACATAGCATTCAGGTTGGCTTTAAACTCCTGGGTAGCACAGGCCGGCCTTATACTGGTGGTCTTTGTACTTAAGCCCCCTAATTGTTGGGATTATAGATGTATGTCACTGTGCCCAGATATATTGTGCCCTTGAAAGTGATGCATATAAACATAGTTTTAACATTATTTTTCTTGCTCTAGTTCATGTGAAAACAGCTGTAGACATTGTTTCAGTATCACAGTGTGGTCAAAACACGCGCAGGTTCTCCTCCTACAAAAGCCTCTGGGCCCCTATTTCACAATGGGCCGGAGTTCTGTCCCTTCCTCGTTTGGTAAAGAGTCCTTGCATCCTTGAGACCGTGCATTGTTCAAGCTGTTGGCTCGTTTCACAAAACTCTGAAAGACAAAAGAATAATAGCATGGCGGACACCGGTGATAGGACAGCTCCTTGGTAGCCGTTTACTCATGGCCCTAGAGTTTTAGGGAATTGGGCTTTAAAAGCTTTCCAAGTGTTTTGAAAATATTTGTGTGCTTAGTGGGATAGATTTCAAAGTGGGCTTTTAACTGGAAACTAATAAGAAGGGTAGACCAAATTAGCTTTAATGCAACCATCAGAGTACGTAAAGACAGGTAATTGTATCGTTATGTTTCTGTGAATTCATACATTCGTAGAAGTGCTGAAATCCAATACCTGCTGAACTGACAGTGCTTTGAATGTTGTTTAAGGCCAAAGGCACTTAAACCTTCCTGTTTATGGCAACAGAATAAAAGAAGATTACTAAAATATCATTTGACCCCCAGTAGCCAAAGAGCTCAGTTGTTGAAATGTCTTCTGTCTGAAGAGGATAAGACAAACGATGAGCAATTCATTGTGTTGCAAAAAGCTGTTGGGAACCACTGCCTGCTAGTTCCAGATACAAGCAGCATGGGGCTTTGCAGAGGGTGTGTCCTGTTAGCAAGGGGCCGGAGGGAGGGCTGCAGACACAGTGTCAGTATTGGTACAAAAGGTGGGCAGTCTACAGAGCAATGTGCCCTACCCAAAGCTTCCTGGGTATGAGTGGTGCTTGGAAATGCAAAATGCTTCCCATAAACAATTGTTCAAACTCCCAGACTACCCAGGAGGCAAGATCAAGCTGTTAGTGCTGAAGTTAAACCAGCTACTACTGTGTCCACTAGAGTCCTGTGGAAGGAAGAGCCTACATGCCCCATTTTGTTCTCGCTTCTCTTTGGAGAGGGGATCTCTGTAAGGAAGTGGTTCAGCCTCAGAAAGCTGAGCTCCCATCCCCCTCTGGAATTTGGGGCCAGGTGGCAGCAGAAACTCATGGAGCCCGCTGGACCAGAAATGAGACTGGCTGTGTTGCCTCGCGCAGTGTGTGAGTGGTCAACGCTTTGGGAGGTTGTGAAGAGGATGGAGATTACAACAGGACATGAAATGTGTGCTTACCAAAAACTCAGGGTGCATGAAGTACGGTTTCTCTGACGATCCATCATTTGTTTCCAGATCCACAGCGAAGCACAGGAAAAGTATATCCAGCACAGTTTCAAACACAGACAAGAAACTGTGAGCCATTAGGTAGGCAAAAAAGGCGACTAGCAGCAGGGGGATGGCCCACACCTGGAGTGCGCGGTTGTAGTTAAACGCCATCAGTCCTCC
The DNA here is from genome assembly GCA_902168425.1 of Peromyscus attwateri. Classification (NCBI taxonomy): domain Eukaryota; kingdom Metazoa; phylum Chordata; class Mammalia; order Rodentia; family Cricetidae; genus Peromyscus; species Peromyscus attwateri. Next base: position 14,287 of record CABHPP010108351.1, read on the forward strand.
GAAAACAGTGAAGCACACCACCAGTACCTGGGGGGTGGGGGGCATTGAAAACCTTTATGAATGGAGGGGACTCATTGAAAACCTTTTATGAATGGAGGGGGCTCATTGAAAGAAAACCTTTATGAATAGGGTCCGTGAAGGTTTTATTCTCCTCCCCCCGCAACCCCCAACTACAAGTAATTCTGTTGTGTATGTGTGTGTCTAAAGATAATGGGACCGGCTGAAATAGAAGGGAAACCCACGGAAGAAACAAAAGCCCAGTGGGTGAGAAGACAGACCTGAACTTTTTATCTGTGTTTGCCTTTGCCTTCATGTAAATGTAATGCACAAACCTGTTTCTTCTTTCTCACCACAGTATGGCAAAATCATCAGGATCCTCACTTGAGAATGCGTGTGTACGTGTGGTGTGTGTGTGATAATGTGTGTGCCTTCCTCTATTGCTCTCCACCGTAGTTTTTGAGTTAGGGTCTCATTGAACCTGGAGCTCAACCATTTGGCTTCCAGAGACCCCCATCTCCACCCACCCCACCTCCCAGCACTAAAGTTAGACATGTAACACCACACCCATCTTTAATGGGTGGTGGTCCTCATGCTTACACAGATGTCACCAACTGACTCTCAGCCCCTTCAAAACTTTTGCTTTTTCCTTTGGTGTTTTTGAGACAGGGTTTCTCTCTAGCCCTGGCTGTCCTGGAACTCTCTTTGTAGACCAGGCTGGCCTTGAACTCAGAGATCACCTGCCTCTGCCTCCTGAGTTCTGGGATTGAAGATGTGTGCCACCATGTCCACTTCTTTTTTCTTTAAACCCCATTTTTGTTTGTTTGTTTTTCAGGACAGGGTTTCCCTGTGTAGCCCTGGCTGTCCTGGAACTCACTCTGTAGACCAGGCTGGCCTCGAACTCAGAGATCCCCCTGCTTTTGCCTCCTGACTTCTGGGATTAAAGAGTGCGCCTCCTGGCTTTAACCCCATTTTTATATTGCGAGCAATTGAATAGGTGAATTATTAATTTCCTAAGTGATTGGTTTTACCCTCCAGGCACTAAAGTGAAAAGGCTAGTGTGCAAGATAATTGGATTCTCCCAGGCTTTTGTGACATGTAATTATTATATTTCCAGGAACACACTTATAGGCTATGGTATACTCAGTTTTTTAAAAGATGTGACAGAATCCACCTGGGAGCCTCCATTACCCCTAGATGCTTACAAAGATAAATATGGAATTCAGAATGCTATTTCCTTCAGAAGCCTAAAGTCACTAATTATCCCATATTTTTGAAAGCTCATTAGGCATGGTATGCTTCTTATGGGAAATCTTAAGAAAATGAATTTATATTTAAAGTGAAAAATGCAAATGCATTAAGAATTATGAAACTGAACCGAAAATATTTTTGGAATTAGAAAATGCATCTGTCACCCATAATCCGACTCAGGTGACAGTATTACCAAATTGCATGCAACTGTACCTTACTTGGCTGTTCTGAAAGGCATAATTATATCGTGCTTCTGTTACTATTGTCACAGGAAACATCTCTGGGGCCCAGGTGAGCCTTGGATGTATGTGTGATTAGCACACACCCGTGAGATCCAAGCATGTCTTAACCTGCTGGGAGCTAGCTAGCTATGATGGTCATGCACCAAATAGCACACCAGAAGCACAGAAGCATAGAGTCCTAATGGGGCACAGTCCCCATGTTTTCATCGCCCATGTCACAGTCGGTGACTACGACCTTGTTCCCTTGTGGGCGTTGCTGAAAACTGGTATTCCTATCAGAGAGAGAGAGGAATGGTTTAGAAGACTGAGTGCTTAGCTTTGAATACGGAAGACATGGTGGGAGGATCAGGGTCAAGAATCTGAACGGCGAGCCGGGTGGTGGTGGTGCACGCCTTTAATCCCAGCACTCGGGAGGCAGAGCCAGGCGGATCTCTGTGAGTTCGAGGCCAGTCTGGGCTACCAAGTGAGTTCCAGGAAAGGCGCAAAGCTACACAGAGAAACTCTGTCTCGAAAAAAAACAGGCACA
>CABHPP010108353.1:0-21649 GCA_902168425.1 Peromyscus attwateri
AGGAATGCATGGAATTTACTTCAACATAGTTGAAGGATGCAACCAGCATATAAAAACAATATAATTTCTTCTATGTGAACAATAATGTGAACATGAAACCAACAAAATAATTAGATTTACTTTGTCATAAAAAATAGGAATACATTTAATCAAGGAAGTGGAAGGTCCATTGTGGAGAACTATAAAACATTGATGAAAGAAACTGAGGTACAAGTAAATACAGTGGAATTTGAAAGGTATCTCATGCTCATGAACTTAATGGGTGAATATTGCTAAAACGTCCACATGCCTCAAAGTGATCTGCAGATTAAATGCAATTACTTCTACAATATAAATGACCTTTCCAACAGAAATAGAACAATCATCTGATAATTCAAAAGGAATCAAAAATGTCATCAAATTATTAAAACAATACAATGCAGAAAAAGTAGCCCAATTACAGGTACCATAATTGTTTGTGGTAGTGTGATGATTTTGGGGGATAACCCCCAAAGCACAAAATGAATAAACAGACAAATGGGATAGTGTCACCCACAAAGCTTCTACAATGAAAAAGAAATAATCCCCACAATGGAGACAGCTGTGGGGTGGAATAGTGTATCTACAAACCATATATCTGATGTGACATTAATATTCTAGATATAGAAGGAACCCAGACAACTGGATAGAAAAATTTAAATACTCTGATTGAAAACCAAGCAAATGTTACGAATGAATAGGCACTTCTTGAAAGATATGATGTAAATACCTTCGAGTACATGTAGTACAAGAAATGCTGGGAACCACTAATCATCAGGAAAATGCAAATCAAACCCACAGTGAATTATTTCCCCATCTGATTAAAATGGCCACTAACAAAAGCATAGTGTAAAGACAAGGAGGTTGGAGAGAAGCAGACTTTGACCACTGTTGGTGGGAATGTAAGCTATGGTAGCCACTGTGGGAAACAATATGAAATACCCTCAAAAACTCAAAACTCAAACAAATCTGGGAATCCCATGTTAGGGCGTATATCTAAAGGAAGTGAAATCATTATTTGGAAATGATATCTGCACCTCAGCATACCTTTATGTGTTTTTTGCTATTATGTATGCATAGTTAAAATTACAACAAAAGTCCATACAGTGAACAAACTAAATTTGTGCATTTTCTTTTTTTGTTTGTGTGTGCATGGGTGCATGCTTACATGCATGCCTGTGTGTAGGCCAGAAGTTGGTGTCTGCTCTCTTCCTTGGTCACTCTCTACCTTCTTCTTTGAGACAGGATCTCTCATTGAACCTGGGGCTCACAGTCTCAGCTAGACTGTCTCAACAGTGAGCTGTGGGACCTGCCTGTTGCTCCTGTCAATCCCTTGTACTAATGTATAGTGATGCAAAGTTTTGACATGGGTGCTGAGGATCTGAACTCATGTCTTCCATCTTTTGCACCAAGTACTTTATATTTTTCTGCAGCCCCAACTGCTGCACTTTTCAGGATATCAATCTCTAGAAGACTCAAGTTTGCTCCTATTATTTTCTTGTGTGCCTTTGCTGTGGGAAGTTCATCACTGGTGCTCACTCACATTGTGTTAAAATAGAAGGTAAATAATAGCTCTGTTTGGATCTTTTTTTTATATTTAAAGAAAGTTTTATTTATTAAAGTATTCATTCTTCAGATATCATTATATACACACTATGGGAAAATATACTAGACTTTTCATAGGTAGAGTGCATCTTTTTTATTATTTTTTATTTTATAATTAATTTAATTTTATATATCAGCCTTGGATTCCCCTGTCCTCCCTCTTCCCGTGACCCCCCCTTGCCCCAATCCATCCCCCATTTCCACCTCCTCCAAGGCAAGATCTCCCCTAGGGATTCAGCTCAGCCTGGTGGATTCAGCTGAGGCAGGTCCAGTCCCCTCCTCCCTTCACCTAGGCTGAGCAAAGTGTCCCAGCATAGGCCCTAGGTTCCAAAAAGCCAGCTCATGCACTAAGGACAGGTCCCGGTCCCACTCCCTGGGGGCCTCCTAAGTAGTTCAAGCTAAACAATTGTCTCACTTATCCAGAGGGCCTGGTCCAGTTCCATGGGGGTTCCTCAGCTATTGGTTCATAGTTCATGTGTTTCCACTAGTTTGGCTATTTGTCTCTGTGATTTTTCCAATTGTGGTCTCCATGTCTCTTGCTCATATAATCCATCTTCTCTCTTGCCGATTGGACTCCTGGAGCTCCACCTGGGGCTTGGCCATGGATCTCTGCATCTGCTTCCATCAGTCACTGGATGAGAGTTCTATCATGATAGTTAGGGTGTTCGGCCATCTGATCACCAAAGTAGGTCAGTTTGGGCTTTCTCTTGACCATTGCCAGTAGTATATAGTGGAGGTATCTTTGTGGATTTCTGTGGACCTCTCTAGCACTTTGCTTCTTCATATTCACATGGTGTCTTCATTTATCATGGTATCTCTTTTCTTGTTCTCCCTCTCTGTTCTTGATCCAGCTGGGATCTCCCGCTGCCCCGACCCCTACCCTCCATTACCCCCCCCCCCGTCCAGTTTGCTCATGTAGATCTCATCCATTTCTCCGTCATTGGGCCTATCCCAGTGTCTTTCTTGGGGTCCTGTTATCCAGGTAGCCTCCCTGGTGTTGTGAGTAGCCGTCCAGTCATCCTTGTTCCACAACTAGCATTCTCCTATGAGTGGATACATACCATGTTTGTCTTTCTGAGTATGGGTTACCTCACTCAGGAGGATTTTTCTAGATCCATCCATTTGCTTGCAAACCTCATGATGTCATTGTTTTTCTCTGCTGAGTAGTATTCCATTGTGTATATGTACCACAGTTTATTTATCCATTCTTCAGTTGAAGGGCATCTAGGTTGTTTCCAGGTTCTGGTAATTACAAACAATGCTGATATGAACATAGCTGAGCAAGTGCCCTTGTGGTATGATTGAGCATTCCTTGGGTATATGCCTAAGAGTAGTGTAGCTGGATCTTGGGGGAGATTGATTTCTAATTTTCTAAGAAAGCGCCATATTGATTTCCAAAGTGGCTGTACAAACTTGTATTCCCACCAACAGTGGAGGAGAGTTCCCCTTGCTCCACATCCTCTCCAGCATAAGGTGTCTTCAGTGTTTTGATCTTAGCCATTCTGACGGGCATAAGGTGGTATCTCAGAGTTGTTTTGATTTGCATTCCCCTGATGATTAGGGATGTTGAGCAATTCCTTAAATGTCTTTCAGCCATTGGAGCTTCCCCTGTTGAGAATTCTCTGTTTAGCTCATTTCTTAATTGGACTGCTGGGCATTTTGATGTCTAATTTCTTGAGTTCTTTATATGATCTGGATATCAGCCCTCTGTCAGATGTGGGGTTGGTGAAGATCTTTTCCCATTCTGTGGGCTGTCGCTTTGTCTTGTTGACCGTGTCCTTTAATCTATAAAAGCTTCTCAGTTTCAAGAGGTCCCATTGATTGATCATTTCTCTCAGGGTCTGTGCTACTGGTGTTATATTTAGGAAGTGATCTCCTATGCCAATGCATTCAAGACTGCTTCCTACTTTCTCTTCTAGCAGGTTCAGAGTAACTGGATTTATGTTGAGGTCTTTGATCCACTTGGACTTAAGTTTTGTGCACGGTGACAGATATGGGTCTATTTGCAGCCTTCTACATGTTGACATGCAGTTATGCCAGCAGCATTTGTTGAAGATGCTTTCTTTTTTCCATTGTACACTTTTGGCTTCTTTGTCAAAAATTATATGTTCATAGGTGTGCAGATTAATGTTAGGGTCTTCAATTCGATTCCATTGTTCCACATGTCAGTTTTTATGCCAGTACCAAGCTGTTTTTATTACTGTAGCTCTATAGTAGAGCTTGAAGTCAGGGATCGTGATGCCTCCAGAGGTTGTTTTATTGTACAGGATTCTTTTGGCTGTCCTGGGTTTTTTGTTTTTCCATATAAAGTTGAGTATTATTCTTTCCAGGTCTGTGAAGAATCGTGTTGGTATTTTGATGGAGATTGCATTGAATCTATAGATTGCTTTTGGTAAGATTGCCACTTTTACCATGTTAACCCTGCCTATCCATGAGCATGGGAGATCTTTCCATTTTCTGACATCTTCTTCAATTTCTTTTTTCAGGGACTTGAAGTTCTTGTCATATAGGTCCTTCACTTGCTTGGTTAGTGTTACCCCAAGGTATTTTATGTCATTTGTGGCTATTGTAAAGGGTGATGTATCTCTGCTTTCCTTCTCAGCCTGTTTGTCAGTTGTATATAGGAGGGCTACTGATTTTTTTGAGTTGATCTTGTATCCTGCTATGTTGCTGGGGTCTCGGACGGATGGGCCTGGGGGCAGGGCGTGGAGATTGCAGGGTCTGCCGGGCGTCTTAGAGAAGGGGAGCCTTCCCGTAGGGCTAGAAGGGAACGTGTCCAGTGGCCAGAACCTGGGGCCAAGTTGAGCAGGTCTTCCCCAGAGTGGCTGGTGCCCAGGGATGGGGTCTAGGCTGAGACCGGGCACTCACCTCTGGTCCAGAAGGGAAATCTGGGGCAGGATGGGAGCTGGGGGCCGGTCTCTAAATCTCAGGAAGTGGTTGGGGTCTTGGGCGGATGGGCATGGGGGCAGGGCGTGGAGATTGCAGGGTCTGCCAGGGGTCTTGGAGAAGCCTTCCTGGTAGGGCTCTTGTCCAGAAGGGAAGTCCAGGGCAGGATGGGAGCTCTTGTCCAGAAGGGAAGTCCCTTCTCCAGCTTCCTTTATGTGGGCATTTAGTGCTATGAATTTCGTTCTTAGCACTTCTTTCATAGTGTCCCATAAATTTGTGTATGTGGTATATTCATTTTCATTGATCTCTAGGAAGTCTTTAATTTCTTTCTTTATTTCTTCCTTAACCCATTGGTGATTCAGTTGAGCATTATTCAGTTTCCATGAGATTGTAGGCTTTCTGTAGTTTTTGTTGTTGTTGAAATCTAACTTTAAACCATGGTGGTCTGATAGAACACAGGAGGTTATTCCAATTGTTTTGTATCTGTTAAGATTTGCTTTGTGGCCAAGTATGTGGTTGATTTTAGAGAAGATTCCATGGGGTGCTGAGAAGAAGGTATATTCTTTTTTGTTAGGATGGAATGTTCTGTAGATATCAATTAAGTCCATTTGAGTCATAACGTCAGTTAAGTCCTTTATTTCTCTGTTTAGTTTCGATTTGGGAGATCTGTCCAGTGGTGAAAGTGGGGTGTTGAGGTCTCCCACTATTAATGTGTGGGGTTTTATATGTGGTTTAAGCTTTAGTAATGTTTCTTTTACATATGTGGATGCCCTTGTGTTTGGCGCATAAATGTTCAGAATTGAAACTTCATCTTGGTGGATCTTTCCTGTGATGAGTATGTCAGGTTTGATTTTATTAAGACTCTTTAAGATTCATGCTACATCTGGCGCCCAACGTTTGTGCTACGAATTCTTGAAAAAGCTACTTGGCTAGGGCCTTGCAGGGCCCCAGCTCAGACCCGAGCTATACGTTTCGGGTTGTGGTGATGCACGCTGGTAGGATTTACTGAAGGAGTCAGAGGCAGGAGGATCCTGAGTTTGAGGCCAACCTAGGAGAAGCTTCAGCCGGGGCCGAGCCACAAACAGTGGTGGGACCATGGAGGTAGTGGCTGCTACTCTGAGTTGCTGGCTCCTTCTCATCATGTTGGTAACTACGGTGATGCTGCTACCTGGGACAAAGAGTTTACTACTGCTGGTTCAGAGAAGAATTGCCAGGACTATCGTGTTACAAGAAAACATCGACAAAGGTCAGTTTGGAAAAGTTTGGCAAAACAAATGGTGGGGAGAAACTGCTAAGATTTTCTCTCTAGGGAAGAATTTTCATGGTTCCGAGAGACAGACATTTATCAGACTGTGATTACTCCAAACCACAGAGGAGGCACAAAAAAAAAAGTCTGCAGGGAACCATGACCACGCCTAACAGCGACTTTGAAATCTTCAAAAAGATGGCGGGAGCCCACAATGACGATTCCACAAGGACTATGATAAAGCCATTAAGCTGATTAACACCACGGAAAGATTGACTTTGGAGTACAAACTATTTATGACTTTTGAGATGACTAGCTGAGATGATCCAGCCTGACAGACTACTCGAGCAGGTACTTATGACAAGCCCTGAACTTTCCTATTATACAGAGACTGGACAAATGATACAGGACTTGACAATTAACCTAAAAAATTTTCTTTTCAAGATTCCCTAAAGATGTCTTCACCTCTAAAAAAAAGAAAGAAAAAGAGAAAATAGATATGAGATAGATCATCGAATCTACTCTGAGAAAAAAGATAAAGAAAAGTAGGATAAATAGGTAGATCACTGAATCTACACTGAAAAGAAAAGGAGGAAGATATAAAAATGACAAAAGGTAGTAGACTACTGAATCTATTATGAAAAGAAAAAAGAGAGAATATGGTCATGATAAGATAAAAAGGGAGCTTATGGAATCTACTTTTAAAAAGGAGCTACTTGTTTTAAATAAGATAAGTAATGAAAATTTTTTGGTCTGAGTTTATCAGATGTTACTGGACTGGACATTTTTAATATATATATAATGGAATTTTTATCTGAATCTGTCAAATGTTAATGGACTAGACATCGTTAATGTAATCTTGACTGTGTATATTGTATATACTTACTGGATATAGTTTTTCTTGTATTAGTTATAAGCTTTTTTAATTTTAGACAAAAAGAGAGGAAATGTGGTGGTATTGTGTTCCCCAAAATATTGTGTGCCTTAATAAACTTATCTGGGGTCAGAGACGGAACAGCCACAATATTAAACAGAGGTTAGGCAGTGGTAGCACACGCCTTTAATCCTAGCATTCCAGAGATAGAAATCCCTCAGGATCTCTGTGAGTTCAAGGCCACATTGGAAACAACCAAGCATGGTGACACATGCCTTTAATTCCAGGGAGTGAGGCAGAAAGCAGAAAGGTATATAAGGCGTGAGGACCAGAAACTAGAAGAATTTGGCCTGGAGAAGCATTTGGCCTGGTTAAGCTTTCAGGCTTCTAGCAGCAGTTCAGCTGAGACCCATTCTGGATGAGGACTCAGAGGCCTCCAGTCTGAGGAAACGAGATCAGCCAAGAAGTTGGTCAGGTGAGGTTAGCTGTGGTTTGTTCTGGTTCTCTGATCTTCCAGCTTCACCCCAATACCTGGCTCAGGTTTGATTTTATTAAGACTCTTTAAGATTCATGCTACATCGTAATGCCCTTCTTGATCTCTTTTGATTGATTTTAGTTTGAAGTCTATTTTGCTAGATATCAGGATGGCTACACCCGCTTGTTTCTTAAGACCATTTGATTGGAAAGTCTTTTCCCAGCCTTTTATTCTTAGGTAGTGTCTATCTTTGAATTTGAGATGTGTTTCTTGTATGCAGCAGAAATATGGGTCCTGCTTTCGTATCCATTCTGTAAGCCTGTGTCTTTTTATAGGTGAATTAAGTCCATTGATATTAAGGGATATTAATGACCAGTGATTGTTCATTCCTGTTATTTTTTGGTGTTAGTGTGTGTGTACTTCTCTTCTTTGGGATTTACATCTGTGGCTTTATCTATTGCCTGTGTTTTTGAGGGTGTATCTGACTTCCTTAGGTTGGAATTTTCCTTCTAGTGCTTTCTGTAGGGCTGGGTTTGTGGATAAGTATTGTTTAAATCTGTTTTTGTCTTGGAATGTCTTGTTCACTCCATCTATGATGATTCAAAGTTTTGCCGGGTATATTAGTCTAGGCTGGCATCCATGGTCTCTTAGCATCTGCATTACATCTGTTCAGGTCCTTCTGGCTTTCAAAGTCTCCATTGAGAAATCGGGTGTTATTCTGATGGGTTTACCTTTATAAGTCACTTGGCCTTTTTCCTTTGCTGCTCTTAATATTCTTTCTTTATTCTGTACATTTAGTTGTTTAATTATTATGTAGAGAGGGGACTTTTTTGGGGGGTCTAGTCTGTTTAGTGTTCTATAGGCTTCTTGTATCTTCATTGGCATTTCCTTCTTTAAGTTGGGAAAGTTTTCTTCTATGATGTTGTTGAATATATTTTCAGTGCCTTTGAGTTGGTATTCGTCTCCTTCCTCTATCCCTATTATTCGTAGGTTTTCTATTTTCATGGTGTCCCAGATTTCTTGGACATTTTGTGTTATGACTTTTTTGGCATTGTATTTTCTTTGACTTACAAATCCATTTCCTCTATTGTATCCTCTACACCAGAGATCCTCTCTTCCATCTCTTATATTCTGTTGGTTATGCTTGCATCTGTGTTTCCTATTCATTTACTCAGATTTTCTATTTCCAGCATTCCCTCTGTTTGTGTCTTCTTCATTGTTTCTATTTCCCTTTTCAGATCTTGAACTGTTTCCCTCATCTGTTTCTTTGCTTTTTCATGGTTTTCTTTAAGGGATTTATTGTTTTCTTCTACTTTTTTATTTGTCTTTTCCTCTAGTTCTTTATAGATTTCTTCCCATTTTTTGTTTGACTTTTTCTCATTTTCTATATTGATTTCCTCCACTTTTTTGCTTATTTTTTCCTCAATTTCATTTTTGATTTTTTCTTGAAAGGCCTCTAGCATCTTCATGATGCTATTCTTAAGGATGCTTTCTTCTGCTTCTTCCACCTTGTGATGTTCAGGTCTTGCTGTTGGAGGAGGGCTAGGTTCTGGTGATGCTGTATTGCTCTTTATGTTGTATGTACTTCTGCCTTGACGTCTGCCCATCTCCTCGTCTAATAGGTATAAGAAGTGCCTGTGTCTGAGTGAGTTGCTGTTGGTCCACTCTGTGTTTGTTGTGTCTGTGTCTCAAGGGGCCCTTCTGGGTCTAATCTTAGCCTTGGTCTGATTGGAGCAGGCAGCTTCTGTGTCTCAGCGAGCTGCTCTTGGGTCAACCCAAGCTAGTTGATTCTGTGACTCACGGATTTGTTCTTGTTCTTATCAGGGCTCTTGGTCCAGTCAGAGATGGAAGATTCTGCATTTCAGGAAGCCTCTCTTGGTTCAATGAGAGGTGATGGATTCTACTTCTCAGAAAGCCACTCTTGGTCTAATCAGGGCTGGCAGATTCCCTGTCTCCTGAGTTTACTCTTGGTCTAATGATGGCTCTTTGTCCAGTGAGAGCTCTCTCTTTCTCTGGGCTGGATGGGAGCTCTCTGGGCCAGATGGGAGCTCTGGGCTGGATGGGAGGTGGGGGTTAGTTTCCAAGTCTCAGGAAGTGGTGGGGATCTCGGGTGGATGGGTATGGGGGCAAGGCATATAGATTGCAGGGTTTGCAGGGGGTCTTGGAGAAGGGGAACCTTCCCATGGGAGCCCTGCCTGCTGGCTGTCTACTGGGGCTAAGTTGGGTGGGTCTTCCCTGGGAATGGCTGGGGCCCCAAGGATGGGAACTCAGGGCAGGCCTCCCTGAGTATGAACCCAGTCACTCACCTCTGGGCCTGATGGGAGCGCTGGGCCAGATGGGAGCTGGGGGTTGTTCTCTGTTTGGATCTTAAAGTGCTACCTGCATCATCTCTGGATGCAGTGTGGAATTTTCTTTCAATATGTTTTGTTTTGCAAAAAAAAAATGGTTTTAGTGGAGAAAGAACAATTTGGCTATGAAATAGAAAATGGAGAAGTAAAAGTAAAACTCCATTTACACAAAACTTTGCTTAAACAGGGTCTTGAAGATCTGCTATGAATTAGGGTCTGATCTATTTTTGGAGATCTTGAATTTATGAAACAATATTATATGAAGCAGCACTATAGACTTGTATCTGAATTCAGCTTTAAATGGGTTACTGACAACTCAGTGATAGATAGGAATGTTGAGAGTTTTCACAGAAAGTAGGACTTTGGATTGTATCTTGTGTCCTTTAATGTTGGACTTTGAAATAAACCAAGACAAAGATTGAAAAATACTGTAGAGATTAACTAGGCTAAGTTCCCACATGGTGATTACTCCTCATAGGAAATCTTTGGCCATTAGTCACAGAAAGAATCTCTGTAAAAAGCACCAGAACTATGAAGAATATCTGCCATTTGGAAGAAATCTCAACTGCCAATTTTTTTTTATTGAATGTGAATGAGATCTCTTGTGATCTATGTTGAATTCTTTTCAGTTGAGAAATGTGAGTCAAACCTATTCTCCCTTTCCAGTGACTGAAGCTCAAAAGCACCCTAAAGCCACATATCTGTTTTAAAACCTGACCTAGACCTTCTCTCACCCTCTGCATTCTACTAATGCCTATATGAAATTTGGACATCAGGACCTAAATATGCTAATATCATTTTCTTCTTAGGTTTGCTTCTTAATTTACTTCTGTCTGTGGTAACTGTGCAGTAGTATCTTCTGTTCCTGGGATAGGCTCTCCTTTCTCCTGGGCATTTTGTGGTAGATCTCATCCATGTTCTTCTACCAACAAATTAACTATGGCATATTTTCCTTTTGTTTCCAGCTTTTGGTTGCATAGATGATTTAGACTGAAAGTTAACATTTGTGTTCAAACTGTCTCTAACATTAGCAAATAAAATATTTCATGTTTCATGAAGAGAAAGAGTAGGGGAGGGAGGGAGACAGAGAGAGGGACTAGGAGGGGTGAGGGAGGGAAAGAGAGAGAGAGAGAGAGAGAGAGAGAGAGAGAGAGAGAGAGAAACATCCAAAGAGGTTTACTTAAGAGGTTCTGTCCAGTTTTCACTAGACTTAGTCTGATTTATTTCAGACACAATGTAATTTAATTTGCATGGCTGAATTAAATAACTCTATGAACTTTGACCCTTGTGTTTGGGCATTAAGGATGTCAAATACCCATTTTAGTTTTGTTTATGTCTTCCTTCCTGTTAAATGTCATCTGCGGTTGAAATATTTTCAGCTCTGGCTTTGGGAAGGAAGCTCAGGACATTTACGCCAGAGAGTAGTAGACAGGAGACACAGTAAATCAGAATGTTACTGATCTGATTGGACTTTGAACATCTTCCAAAAATACTCTTTGCATTCCTTCCTAATCTTTGTCAGCTGGATTGATTTATGCTACAGATTGTGATCTCATGTGACAGTCTTTTCTTGGTCTGTTGCTGGCATACTACATGCAATAATGGAGGCAATCATGAGCAGTAATGAAACCCATTAAATCACTACAGCCATTAGCAGAGGATGTTGGGGTGGAAGACTTTATTTTCTTATAAAAGAATTAAGCCCTGTTTGCATCACTAATACAATAATGAAAATTTACATTCCATTAACTAGAAGACATCTCTCCACATTTTCTTGACAGTGGTTCTCAAGGATAACTATGGATTGCATTGGAGTGATGAATGTCTGTGATGAAGAAGAGCTGGTCAGGCAGTCTGGGTTCTGTTATAGATCCCATTACAAATGAGATTTCTTCAGTCCTTTAGCACAGTGATTTTAGCATTATCCACAGTGTGAATCCCAGGGCAAGCTGCTATCTTGGGACACTTGCAGGCAAGATTTCCATGGACAGTTTTCCTCAGTCCCTGGGGATTGCCTCACAAAGAACTTAGGCTTCAGTTGCTTTTTCTGCCTACATGTAAGTGATAAATCTGCTTGCTAACAGTCTCAGCAAACTCAGGTGTCCACTGCTGCACAGTGAGCCTGATTTCCTGCCAATGATTCAAACATTTTAGTGGGGATTGCTTTAATCTATATATGTAGGACAAGCTCATTAAGAGTGATAAGATCAACAGCAACATATCTTCTAGGTAGAGGAAAGATTTATTACAAAGGATACTAAGGCAGAGGAAATGCACAGAGGAAGAATCATTACACTAGAGTGTCTCTGTAGCCTGAAGGTTTCTCTGGTCCTGCCTGGCCCTGTGGTCAGTACAAATCTCTCCCACTCACATTCTTGCAGCTGCTTATGAAATAATCACTCCAAGGCTTAATATTACTTATAAACTTATGGCCATGGCCTATGGTTCAAGCTTCTTGCTAGCTAGATCTTATAACTAAGCTCAGCCCATTTCTATCAATGTATATGTCACCATGTGTTCCCTGGCTTTACCTGTGCACCATTACATGCTGCTCCCTGGACAGCAAGATGGCTTCTCCCCTCTCTGCCTTTCTTCTTCCTGTCTCTCTCTTGAATTTTCCCACCTGGCTCCATCCTGCCCTGCCATAGGACAATGCAGCTTTATTTATCAACCAGTTAGAGCAACATGTATTCATAGTGTACAGAAAGACATCCCACAACACTTCCCCTTTTCTGTCTAATCAAAAAGGAAGGTTTTAACTTTAACATAGTAAAATTACATATAATAGAACAGTCATCAAGCAAGAATTACAGTTACAATATCTAGTCTCTTTGTATTTGACAATACTAAAGAAAATATTCTATCATCTTTCCTATATTTGTGAGTCTAAAGTTTCATATCTAATTTATCTTTTATCATAACCAAGGAGAATTATAGCTATAACTATTTAGTCTTCAACTACGTCAAAGACTCCACAAAGATATAACATTACCTAAGTAAACAGGAAGTGCATTGTAAGCAACTTCCAAAAATCTAAAATGACAGAGACAGCTGGCTGCCTGGACAGTCACCCAAACTTCCTCTGAGACATTGGGGCATCCATCTTCAGCCTATAGGTCTAGAGTTTCTAAGTCACTTCTCCCTGTGTCCTTTAGAATGTTTGGTAGTCTTCCTGTGAAGCAGGAACCTAAAGGACCATCTTGCCTTGTTTTGGAAAATTTAGTGGTCATTTTTCCATGGGTCCTGCATGTCCAGTCTATACAACATTTTGTCAATAAATCCAGGGGAGAACAGTTTCTTTCCTAAATGGCCAGTTCTGCCAAGAAGAAGATAAACTCAATATGGAGTGTCTTCAATGTCCATCTTCCTCTTTGAAGTAAATCAGTGCTACAGGAGTAGACATGTCTCATTGTTCAGAAAGTCTAAGTTTTTAAAACATTTTAAATGCCATATTCTGTAGGTCTTTGAAGTGTTTGAAGATTGCCTACCTAATGGAAATATATCTCGTATACCTAGAAAATTTAACCAACATGATTATAAGTATGATTATTATAGATGACTAATTATTAATCTATTTCTTAATTATACATTACAATTTTAAATGAGCTACACAAACATAATACCTTAAACAAGAGTAGAAATATACATACAGTGTAACAAAATTAACTTTAAATTTGTATCAATAAACTAAAATCCATAGCAATGTACAACATTTTAAATAAGTTGTTGCTCTTTAAAAGTCGATTCAATAATCTACCCTTTTATCCTATCATGTCTATATCATTCTCTTTCTTTTTTAGAAAGAGATTGCATTTATAATCAACCTTTAAATAAAAATAAACATGCATAAACAATATTTTGGGAATTTGGGCATAGCTTCTCATACTACTTCCTGCTAGTCGGGGTTGCTGGTAGTCTTATGGAGATCCTGAGAAAATAAAGAATTATGGTCAAGTCCTGACTGGAGTAGTCTGTGATGCTTTATTCTTTGAGCCAGTTGCCTTGAAGCTATTCTGGATGTTGGAACATCTGGAGAACTCTCAAGGGGTCCTAGCTCATCAAACCATATTAGTCTACAAGCAATTCATAGGTTTTCATCTTCTGTGGAAACAAAAACAGAGCCTCATTTCCAAAGCAACATATCCTTACACACAAATTTTGAAGTCAAGATACCTTTAAAATATATGTATTGGTTTAACTCAGCAGCTTTTACAATCAAATGTCTTTCTGCAGTTAAAAATCCCAAAGACAATATAATCCAGATTCTCTGTGCAATTTTCATCTTTACGTGTCTTACTTTTTATATTACTTTTACTGTCTCTTTAAAGACTTTATTTTTTAAAACTATCTATTTATTTATATAACTGCATATATTCCCTTTTCTCTCTCTTCCAAGCCTATCTACATTTTTACACATACTGTAAACAGTTTAGAGTTTGATTCCATCTGAATCTGTCTTATTGTGAATATATAATCCTTCTCTGATCAGGAGAGATTTTTAAACTGCTAAGGTGCATGGCTAGGAATAGGAGCCTTGGCTGCTGACTCCACCTATCTCAGCTTCTCAACATGGTGGAGGTAATTCACTTCCAGCTCTGGAAGCCATGCTCTCTGACTCTGGGAGGCAGTGGCTCTATGCTTCCAACAAGCAGTGTGTAGCCTAGAAATCTTGTTTTGTTTTTTTTTTTTTTTGTCTGTACTAGCAAAAGCTAAATCTGCCATGCAGCATGCTGTGTGGCTTGGAGATACCTCTGTGTACATGGCAGGAATCCACCATGCCATAGGTCATGCCCATATGCCTCAAATTTGCCATGGTCAGGGGACACATCACTGTACCATGGCCTGCCATGAGTGACATGAACTAGGAAGGTGCTCTTAGCTATATTTATAATCTCTTCTTAATCTCTCTCAGATTTTAAGTGGAAACTCTTGCCACCATGTCTGGGTGCCATTTGTAGTTGGATGTTTCTTGGGTCCCACCTGGCCACTGTCCTGCAGCTGCTTTTAAAATAATCACTCAGAGGCTTAATATTATTTACAAACTTATGGCCATGGCCTATGGCTCAAAATTTCTTGCTAGCTAGCTCTTATAACTAAACTCAGCCCATTTCTATTAATCTATATGTCACCATGCTCTTGTACACTGGTTTAATAAAATGCTGATTTTGGCCAGTAGCCAGGCAGGAAGTATAGGTGGGACCAGCAGACTAGAAAAATGCTGGGAAGAGGAAAAGCAGGGTAAGAAGTCTCCAGCAGACACAGAGAAAACAAGATGACAAGGCAGAACTGAGAAAAGGTACTAAACCACATGGCTAAACATAGATAAGAATTATGGGTTAATTTAAGTGTAAGAGCTATTCACTAATAAGCCTGAGCTAATGGCTGAGCAGTTATAATTAATATAAGCCTCTGTGTGATTATTTTATAAGTAGTTGTGGGACAGGGGACAGGCGAGACCCAAAGAAACATTCAACTACATGTCTCAACTATACGAATATTGTACATCTAATGTTTCAAAACAGAAACCCACTATGGTTTCTACGGTCTAATTTTAGAAGTAAAACACACAGGGAAATAGCTCTTTCTACAAATCACTTTGCTCAAAACAAAGTTTTCTGGAAAATGTGAATCTTAATTTGTTACAAATATCAGCACAGCAAAACCTTGAAAATTAAGCTATATCCATTGCCTGATTAATAAATGAAGAACATTCAATAATTTTTACAGTGAATGATACATAAGAAAATTAACTCAAGTATTATTTATTTAGAGACAGAGTTTCACTATGTAGCTGTCCTCAAACTCACAGAGATTTGCCTGCCTGTGCCTTCTGAGTGCTGGGATTAAAGGTATGTACCAACATGCCTGGCTTGAGTATTTATTTTTAAAGCACAGTGAGGAAATTATACTACTGGGATTTGATTTTTTCTATGTCCAAAGAAATCATACTGGCAAATTACTATTAGCCAGTTTGACAAGAGTGCTCATGATGAATTTATGTTTGGATTTCGACAAGTGGTTTACTCAGAGGATGAAACAGAAATTTTATGCAAACTTAAATTCGACTTACAATGAAATTTTATTACATAGATTTTTTCACAAAATTCTTTTAATTTTTTTAATATAGTTTTAATTTTGTGAAATGATAATATAATTTTCTTCTTTTTGTTTCTTTCCTTCTACTCCTACCATGTGCCTCCCTTACTCTCTCAAATTTATGACCTCTTTTTCTTTAATAGCTGACTCTGTGTGTGTGTGTGTGTGTGTGTGTGTGTGTATGTGTGTGCATGCGTGTGTACGTACAAATACATCAAAACTATTTGTATATGTACCTAGAGTGCTTTCCCCTTTCCACATTAGTGTGTCAACTGGTATTATGGTAGTTCAGGTCTTGTTTAAGCAACCATGTTGATTAGACTACATGGTTGCAGCCTCTCTGACATTACTAGAAGACACAATCTCATAGCAAATTTCATGATCTTTCTTTCCACCTCCTTTCCACAGTGACCCCTGAGCCTTAGGCACAGGAATTGCTTTGTAGATTTATTAGCTGGGACTTGATACCACAAGATCTCTTGTTCTCTGAATTTTGTTCTTAATTTTTTAAAGGAAGTCTAGCTAATGTAAACAGAAAGTCATCCTTTACAAACTAAGTAGCAAGATGCTTCTTCAATCTCTCCATCATAGACAATATTGGATCATCATCATGGCATTTTGTGCTGAGGAACCCAACAACTTTAGATACATAATAGGAACTTAATGATTCTCCTATGCTTTAATTGATTGGATGGCATGGCACATACAAGGGAAACTGTGGTCTTTCTGGAGACATGAAGATAGTCTCCCTCTTTCTGCATTTCCCATGCTGGCAAATAACCTCCAAGTCTGTTTCAAATGCCCGAGATTTCAGCACAAATTATTTCTTGAATATTTGTTGGCATTGCAGAAAGTTAGAAAGCCAATCATACTGGCCTTTGAAGAACCAGGTTGAACTATTCTTTATCAATATGAGCAGCCATCAGCTTTAAAACAGGAACTATGTGAAACACCAGTAAAGACAATGATGCATATAATTTCTGACAGTAGTACACTGGTGCTGAGTCCTAAAGGCTCCCTTTGGGGAGGGGTGAGAAGGCATGGTGTCAATGACACAGACACCGGGAGTCAGGTGAAAGGCAAACAGCAGGCTCATTTACTCAGCAATGGGGAGAGCTTTATATACCCTTTTCCCAGCACCCACGCTGTGTCCAGATAGGTGACATTGTGTGGTCACCCCTTATTGGCTAGGTAAGATCAGGATCTCTGACAGCACCTGTTGGATCCAGTGACATTGTGTGGTTGTTCCTTATTGGCTTGGCATGATCAGGACCTCTGACAGTGCCTGTTGCTAGGCCCTCAGGCAGACTCCAGGTTGGCTCATTTCTTAGCCATCAGGGAAATACAAATCAAAATGACTCTGAGATTCCATTTTACACCTGTCAGAATGGCTAAGATAAAAAACACAAGTGACAGTTAATGTTGGAGAGGATGTGGAGCAAAGGAAACACTCCTCCATTGCTGATGGGAGTACAAACTTTTACAGCCACTTTGGAAATCAATATGGCAGTTTCTCAGAAAATTGGGAATTGATCTACCTAAAGAATCAGCTATATCACTCCTGGGCATATTCCCAATGGACACTCCATCATATCAAAAAGACACTTGCTTAACTATGTTCATAGCAGCTTTATGTGTAATAGTCAGAAACTGGAAACAACCTGGATATCCCTCAACAGAAGAATGAACAAATAAAATCTGGTACATTTTCACAATTGAGTATTGCTTAGCTGTTAAAAACAATGACATCATGAAATTTGCTGGCAAAAGAATGGAACTAGAAAAGATCATCCTGAGTGAGGTAACCCAGACTCAGAAGGACAAACATGGTATGTACTCAGATAAAAGTGAGTATTGGCAATAAAGTAAAGGAGAACCTTTTTACATCCACAGACCCAGAGAAACTAAGTAACAAGGAGGGATCAAAAGCAGATGCATGAATCTCACTGTGAAAGGGAAATAGAATAGACATTGCTTGTGGATAGGGTGGTGGTAGGGGCATCTGTATGGGGGTGGGGCGGGAACAGGAGGAGCCAGGTGAAGGAGGATGGAGGCAGAGAGTACTGGGAGAGACAACTGTAATCTGGAGGCATCTCTGGGGTGAGCTAGAAACCTAGTGCAGGGGAAACTCTCAGGAATCTCTAAGGGTGACTCTAGCTAAGACTCCTAGCAGTAGGGGATAAGGAGCCTGAACCGGCCATCTCCTGTAACCAGGCAAGACTTCCAGTTGGAGGGACTGGGACAACAACCCAGTCACAAAACCTTCAACCTACAAATTTTCCTGCCTAAAAGGTAGCAAAGAAATTGTGGGAGTGGGCAACCAGTGACTGGTCCAGCTTGAGAACCATACTCTGAGAGGGATCCCAGCCTTGACACTGTCTGGAAGGCCAGGATCTGGAGGAGGGATAGCCCAGAGCCCTAGGATAGAACCAAACATGACTGTCAAAAAAAGTGAATGATTTCTAATAATATTCTTCTATACTCATATATTTGTGCCTAGCCCAATTGTCATCAGAGAGGCTTCTTTCAGCAACTGATAGAACCAGATGCAGAGACCCATAACCAAACATTAGGCATAACTCCTGAAATCCTTTGGAAGAGTGGGAGGAAGGATTGTAGGACCAGAGGGGTCAAGGGTACCACAAGAAAACCCACAGAATCAACTCACCTGGGGTCATAGGGGCTTACAGAGATTGAATCCACAACCAGGGAGCCTTCATGGGACTGACCTAGGCCATCTGCATATATGTTACAATTGAGTAGCTTGGTCTTCTTGTAGGACTCCTAACAGTGGGAGCAAGAGCTGTCTCTGACTCTGTTGCCTGCTTTTGTGATCCTTTCCTCCTACTGGGTTGTCTTGTCCAGCCTTAATAGGAGAGGAGGTGCCTAGTCTCACTGCAACTTGATATGCCATGGCTGGCTGATATCCATGGGAGGTCTGCCCTTTTCTGAATAGAAATGAAAGAGGAGTGGGTGTGGGTGGGGTGGAGGCAGGGGAGGTAAGGGGAGGAACTTGGAGGGGAAACTGCAGTTGGGCTATAAAAACAATAAATAAATAAATAAATAAATAAATAAATAAATAAATAAATAAACAAAATAGCCTGGCGGTGGTGGTTCACGCCTTTAATCCCAGCACTCGGGAGGCAGAGCCAGGCGGATCTCTGTGAGTTCGAGGCCAGCCTGGGCTACCGAGTGAGTTCTAGGAAAGGCACAAAGCTGCACAGAGAAACCCTGTCTCGAAAAACCAAATAAATAAATAAATAAATAAACAAACAAATTAATTAATTAATTAAAAGAACTGCCTTAGAAATAATTGTGTATTATCTGAAAAACAAGCAAAATTATAAATTCCATGCATAACCAGAATACTAATTATTTGATAGTTATATATAAATATATTAAAATATAAAATAAGAGAATATATTACCAAATATTATTTGATCACTTTTATTCAGGTCACATTTTTAAATTTTTAGACATAATGAAATATGTTGAGAATATTTACATTTAGTTAATGTCTTTCAAAAAGACATGTTAAACATTTCTTTTAAGACGTAAGCTAGAAAATGTTTGCAGAATGAATTAAAATAATCATAATTACTTGTATCCACCTACATATTTAAAAACCATTTAGAAATTTGCTAAACTATTATAGGTATAAAAAATGGATTCAATGTAAGTATTTGGTTGACTATAATTACAAATCTAACTACACAGTTTAATTTCTCTTTTGAGTACTAGAAGGAAACATTTTGCTTTATGTTATAAGGGAAAGGCATGTCTTTAGATGCCAAATTATGATAACTATGGTCTAAAAATATACTGACATGACTGACAATGGCATTGCCTACTCGTACTTTTCAGAGTATTGGGATAAGTAATCTATAATAACACTTCCATACCTGATTCTGTTGCCTTAATTGTGTCTACAGAAGAGTCTTCTTTGTATCCTGTTAGAAGTCTTTTTGTTGAGCTTGGATTATAAATTTTACTTATTGCTTTTCCAGTGTACATATCTATTCATTCACCATGTATTAGACTTATTCTGTGCACTGACCATTCAGAAGCAAATAAAATAGAAAAAAACAAAATTAGCCTATAGTGTGAATAAAACTATCAACTCAAAAATGTGATTGTAAAAATAGTTGTTTTAGCCGGGCAGTGGTGGCGCACGCCTTTAATCCCAGCACTCGGGAGGCAGAGGCAGGTGGATCTTTGTGAGTTCGAGGCCAGCCTGGTCTCCAAAGCGAGTTCCAGGAAAGGCGCAAAGCTACACAGAGAAACCCTGTCTCGAAAAACCAAAAAAAAAAAAAAATAGTTGTTTTACATTGCCTAAAATTTACATGTTTTTATCTTTTACTATCAAAAACAATTTTTAATTTTAAATATTCTTCCCCTCCCCAGAGTGTTTCCATTTTTCCCCCTCTATCCATACAACTTTAAGTTCTTTCTAAAAAAAAAAGCAAACTGAAACCCAGTATAACAATAAAATCAATAAAATAAAATAAAACAACACCCAAAAGGAAACAAAGCAAAACCTGCAAAACTGTAAGTAAATAAAAGCACACACAAAAAATGTGGAGGTCATTTTTATGTTGGCCAACTACACCTGAACTTGAGGCCTGCACTGAAGTGGTTGATATACCCAGTGTCAATCCACTGGAGAAAAGGAATTTTCCCTCTTCCAACAGGTATAAGTGACACTTCAGTTATTAACCTTTACTCTGGTCGTGAGGTTTTCACTCATTCATTCATATATATTTTTAAATATAACATATAATAAAATAAAACATACACTATCACATTGAAGTTGAACAGGAGCCCAAGAGAAGGCAAAAGAATCAGAGACCAACTCTTTCTTACTCTTAGGAATCCCATAAAACATTAAGCTGGAAGCCATAATATAAACCCAAAGGAACTGAGGCCGATGTGTACAGGCCCTGTGCATGCTGATTCGCTCTCTGTGAAATCATATGAAATTTGCTCACGTAGATTTAGAGGGTCTTGTTTTTGTGGTGTCCTTCATCCACTCTGGCTCTTACATTCTTTCCACCTCCTTATCTATAGGGGTTCTTGAGTTCTGCAGGGAGGGATTTGATGGAGGTGTCCCATTTAGGGCTGAGTGTCTCAAGATCTCTCACTCTCTGAACTTTGTTTGGCTTTGGATCTATATATTAATTTACATCTGCTACAGGAGAAAGCTTCTCTGATGATGGCTGAACATGGCACTGATCTATGAGTATAACAGAATAACATTAGGAGTCATTTTCTCACACTACTTTTTCTTTAAGGTTTATTTATTTATTATGTATATAGTATTCTGTCTGCATGTGTCCTTGCAGGCCAGAAGAAGGCACCAGGTCTCGTTATAGGTGGTTGTGAGCCACCATGTCGTTGCTGGGAATTGAACTCATGACCTCTGGAAGAGTAGTCAGTGCTCTTAACTGCTGAGCCATCTCTCCAGCCCCCTACTTTTTTGTTTTAAGGACAAGTAGTATTTGGTTTTACCTAGGACCTGGTATCTAGTCTCTGGTTCTTGGTTACAAGTAGTATTGGGTGTGGGTTCCCAGTATTGCAGAGTGAGCTTTAAGTCAAAGCAGTTATTGGTTGGTTACTCCTCTAAGCTTTGTGCCACCATTGCCCTAGTACATCTTGCAGACAGTACATCATTGTAGATCAAAGGGTTTGTGGCTTGGTTGGTGTTTATATTCTTTTGGTAGTGTGCAGGGTATAACCCTGTACCAAACCCTTTAGAACATAGGGGTGAACTCTCTTTGTAGACACCAACTTATATTTTTCATGTTCAATGAGTTGTGAAGGTCTTGTCTTCAGCAATGGGATCTTGTGGTCAGTTTGTAGAGAGCAACTTTTTATTTTGGCAACAGCCTGGATTGTTTTGGGAATTTCCATGGACTGACCTGTCCAGCAGGTCAGGTTATTCATGGGTCTCGAGCCGGGAAACACCTGAAAGCCAATGGGGAGAGAAAGAAAGGGAGCCAGGCGCAAAATAAGAGACTGAGTCAATCTGAGTCGTGTCAAGGCTCTGTTTATTAACTGTATGCTGAAGCTTTTATAAGCAGGGCTTCAGGCGGGGGAAGGGA